>JARPMJ010006342.1:0-53577 GCA_033366665.1 Phoxinus dragarum
AAAAGCAGATCATCATTCATTCAGCGCTGTGTTGTGGTTGCGCTGTGTCACGTGACAAGCAATGACGCGTAACCATGGAAACAATAAAGTGACAGATTCTAAATAACGGTCGCCTTGCTCATTATGTATTTGTAGCCTACTTATCATTTTGATACTAGGGGCCTAATAAAGCTAATATAGACACTTACAGCATGTGTTGCCTTCAATATAAGGCTCATATAAGGCTTTTCATTTTTTGCAGCTCCAGACAGATTTGATTTTTTTTTTTTTTGGTCCAATATGGCTCTTTCAACATTTTTGGGTTGCCGACCCCTGACCTAACCATTCATATGTATGGTGTACAATAGGAACAGTAGATTCCCAGCTCTATTCAGAATAATCATTGCTCCACAACACCAGGGTTTCAGTTTAGGCAAATTAAAGGTGCAGTATGCCTCTGAGTCAAATGTTTTAAAATGCTAACTTAATCAAATACACTATTTGGACAAAAGTATTGGAACACCTCTTATTGGCTTAATTCAGGCATTTCAATCAGACCCCTTGTAATGTATACAAATCAAGCATCCAGCCTTGCAGTCTGTATTCACAAACATTTGTTCATTCTTAACAAACATTCTGAAGAGCTCAGTTAATTCAAGCATGGTACTGTGATAGGATGCCACCTTTGGACAGAATGGTGTAAAGCATGCCACCATTGGACTCTGGAGCAGTGGAAAGTGTGTGCCAGTCTGATGAGTGGGTTGGGTTTTGCAGATGCAAGGAGAACGCTACCTGCCTGATTGCAATGTTGATGGAGGAGAAATAATGGTATGGGGCTGTTTTTCAGGGGTTGGTGTCATCAAAACACCTTTGGGATGAATTGGAATGGAGATTGTGAGCCAGGCCTTCTCATCCAAAATCAGTGCCTGAACTCACAAATGCTCTACTGGATGAATGGGCAAAAAAATCCTACAGAATTGCTCAAATCTTGTGGAAAGCCTTCACAGAAGAATGAAAGTTGTTATAGCTGCAAAGCTCCATTTTAATGTGTGTGTTTAGAATACACTGTCATTACAGCCCCTGTTGGAGTAATGGTCAGGTATGAATATAGTGTATATACTTTAAATAAAACAATATATATCTTGAATACATTTACCATATCAAACCTGGTGGCATGAAGGTCACACACTTGCACAGCTGCATGCACCAGAAGAGCAACTTCCATTGAAATAAATGTGAATGCTAACACATACAGCTCTCTAGGTATTATAGACAACCTTGGTAAAAAATATCATATTTGTCAAGATGGGTATGTGTATAGAATGGACAATCACACTAGTACTAGACACTCCAGAACAAGTGTGTAAAATCACACTCATGTAGTAAGCACATAGTATTCACACAAACAGAAATGAAGCTCAATTAGTAAGCTTTACCCCCACTGAGGAACAAAACAGCTTAAGGGATCAGCTTTCTCCCCGTGCAATCTTCACAGCAGGTTACTGATTGAGGAAGGGGCAGAAGATGATGTCAGGCAAATTTATCTGACAATTAAAGGCTGTAAGTTATTAAAAATCTTTTTTTTCAGTCAGGCGTTTGGATACTCCTCTGGATATTCCTGATTCACAGATGCTAGTGGTGAGAACAGGCCTCAAAGCAGGGCTATGCAGTTTCGGGAATTTCTTCGCATTTTGCTTGCAGGTTCCTCTACAGAGCTCCCCCTACAGATTCGGAATAGATATTTGACAACACTGTCGAAAAACTCGTTGTCGACTCTCAGATACCAGAGGCTAGTAGATCAACGACATCAAAGCAGATGGGACATTTCTCAAAACGTCTTCTTCATTGGGGTTCGAACAGCATGAGGGAGCGCAATAATGACAGAATTTGAGCAGAGTTTTTTGCCGTAAAGCAATTCGTTACAACGCGAGACCTGTTATCGCGTGATACTCCCTGATGCTGCCCGTCGGCCTAAAGTTGCAAGGGTGGTTTTTCCGCTCACAGGTGATAAGGGGGTGCGAGACGACCACCATTCAACCCGACAAAAGTAATATAACCATTCCAATGACTCCGAAGCTGTTCAGTTAACGTAAAAAACCTGCATAGTTCACCTTTAAGTGGATTGGAGTTGTCCAATGAGCAAGGTAGGGTAGATAAAATTAGTTCAGTCATGACAACTCTCTGAGTAGTTTGTATCACACATTTTATTAATGAGAAGTATACATGTAAATCTAAATGTGTTGGTTTTGAAGTTTATTTTCTGTCACTTGTTTCAGCACTTTCCGTTTCCTGTCTAGTTTCTGTTTGCCTTTTGTTCTCTTAGCTTTTCCCATAGACAGTATATAAGATGGACACAGCGACCCCATAGATTTCAACGGAGAAAAGTGAAGCCCGATTTGAAGCACTCACTTCCTGATCGCCAGGCGAACTGCGCAGACTCAAACTGAGCTTGACGACGCAGATGTGACGTGGGTCTTCTAGTAGCTGTGCCGAGGGAAATCTGAATCATTCCCTTCCGAATCTCGCAGAGACGGAGAGCGTGATTATTAGTTGTCAATGAGCTAGCAGCAGGAGCAACTTTATGAATCTCTATGGGCTTCTCCCTTGACTTTATGCCTCCACGTCCCCCCGATTGCTTGCGAGCTTCTCTGCCTGTCTATACGGTAATGTCTCTACAGTGCGACAGAGAGTCGCGTGGGTATGACGCAATCGTTAGCCTATTTTTTACAAAAACGGCTTCTACGAAGTCATAACGTAAGATACAAAGTAATGGAGCCTTTTATACATTGTCGTGTTTCTTTAGAAATAAATAATGGACAAATGGAGTCTTTGGACGCTTCAGATGTAAAGTTATTCGCTGTCAAAGTGACGCAAAAATGAATGGGAGTCAATGGAATGCTAACAGCAGGTGAAGTTCTGCTACAATGGCGGCGCCCGCGGAGGCTTCAGTTTCCGGCGGATGGATTACCCCCTTGGCTTTTCCAGATTAGCCTTTTTAGTTTTAATGATACACACACCTGATGCACATTACCCCAGACTTTAAGACATGCTTTATAAGCCAGCTCATTGAGTAATTCATTGTCTTGCATAATGTTTTGTAGTCTTCTATTTTTATTAGTTTCATGCTCCTGTTAATCTGTTGTCTTAGACAAGTGTGCCTAGACTCTTGTTCGTAGTGGTGGCGAGATGAAGCTTTGAAGCTTTCCAGCCAGATGTGTTGTAAAGTGGTTAATTTCTCAAGGCTTTGAATGCACGCAGGGATGTATGTACTACTGCTGCTCCGAAGAGCCATGTATATTGTGTGCCTGGGCTACCAGACTAAATGGCTTTACTTTAGTTACCTAGATTTTGTGCACCTAGGCTACCACACCAAATGGCTTAGCTTTTGTGACCTGTGTGTCTGTGCTACCACACCATGTGGCTTAACTCTAAAGCCGTTTCCACCGCAGGAACTTTCCCTAGGAACTTTGGGCTGGTACTCGGTGTGTTTACACCGCAGGAACCAGGGTCTAAATGAAGTTCCGGGTAAATATTTCCCCCTCCGAAAGTCCCTGCTGGGCAGTACTTTTCCGAAAGGCAGTACTTTTTCAAAGTTTAGGAACTTTCGGGGGTGTGGGACCTGTGCGCTGAACATGCTGATTGGTTGTGTTCACGCCGCATTTTGATTGGATGACTCCACGCAGCATTCTATTTTAACTGCCATTTTAAAAAATCTATTGTGGTTCGTGGCTTCATGCAGTAAGAGTTGTCTGCAAATATGGAATTTAATAAAATAAAAAAAACACAGCTGGACCGATGACGAGGTTCAGGCTTTATTAAGGGTATTTGTGGAAAAGGACATTTTCTGTGCGTTCGTCCCAGCCATCTCACGGTCTATGTACGCAATAGTTGATAACATTCATCGTCTAATTTCATATCTAGCATTACAAACTTTCTGAACACGCTTTAGTATCAGTGCTCGTCTCTCTTCTGTCGTTTTGTTAATTACCTCGTTAGTAAACCAATACATCACAAACAACTGCAGCACAGTTTGAATCTCCTCCATACTTACACAAAATACTTGCGCTCAAAACTGATTACTGTCCGTCGCAGACTGGGAGGAGCAGTTGCGCGCAGTTTACATAATCTTCCCGGTACTTTAGACCGCGATGTAAACGCAGAAAGCAACCGGTCTGGGGCAAAAAAGTTCCTAGGTAAAAAGTTCCTGGGACAAATTGTTCCAGGTAAGAAGAAGAATGCATTATATAGGAAATGTATTGCAACAAGGACAAAACAAGCTGAAAATAATTATAAAATTTATTTTTTTTAAAATTGTAAGTATTATAAGATTTATTAGTAAAAAGGACTATTATCATTCATTATTGAACAAGTACAAGAGTAATACTAAAAAAACATGGGAAGTACTTAACAGTATAATTAAAAAGAATAGAGGAAAAGTAGATTACCCAAATTATTTTGTAAATGAAGATTCAGGAACTATAAATAAAGTGAATGACATTGTCAATACATTTAATGAGTATTTTGTAAATGTTGGTTATAAGTTAGCACAAGAGATAGTGGAGCAGAGAAATGAGGACAAGCCAGATGAAGTAAATATCTCTAGTAATAACCATTCAATATTTATTAGGGGAACTCATGAAATGGAAATACTTGATATTGTTAATAATTGTAAGAATAAAAACTGATTGTAATGATATTGACATGTCATTATTAAAAAATATTATATAATATATAGCAAAACCATTTACACATATTTGTAATCAATCATTTTTAACAGGTATATTTCCAAATAAAATGAAAACAGCTAAAATTATTCCCATTTTTAAAAGTGGTGATATACATCTTTTTTCCAATTACAGACCAATTTCTCTGCTTTCCCAGTTCTCTAAAATTTTAGAGAAACTATTTGTGCGTAGGCTTGATAACTCATAGACAAACATAAACTATTGAGTGAACACCAGAATGGCTTTAGAGCAAATAGGTCAACCTCAATGGCAGTGATGGAGATGGGGTGGAAGAGATTTCCACTTCAATGGAAAATAATGAATATACTGTGGGGGTGTTCCTGGATTTAAAAAAAATATTTTGACACTATTGATCATGGTCTATTAATGAGAAAACTGGAAAGATATGGTATAAGAGGCAAAGCCTATTTTTGGTTAAAAAGTTACGTTGATGAGAGATATCAATTTGTACAAATAAATGATGTTAGATCAGATTTAATGAAAGTCACTTGTGGAGTTCCACAGGGTTCGGTGTTAGGCCCCTTAATGTTTGTCCTGTATATAAATGATATTTGTAAAGTGTCGAAAATATTAAAAATGGTTTTGTTTGCGGATGACACAAACTTATATTGTTCAGGGAAAAATTTGGAACAGTTTCTGAATACAGTGGAAATTGAACTGATGATCTTAAAAAAATGGTTGGATGATAATAGATTGTCACTGAATTTAAGTAAAACAAAGTTCATAATATTTGGTAATCGATATTTGGTATTCGAAAGAGTAATAATTCTTACTAGGTCAAGAAAATATGATCATATAACACCAATTTTATCATCTCTACACTGGTTACCTATTAAGTTCCGTATCAATTACAAAGTATTGTTACTGACCTATAAAGCCCTAAATGGTTTAGCTCCTGTGTATTTAAGAGATCTTCTATCGCCATATAATCCATCGCGCTCTTTAAGATCGCTAAATTCGAGGCTCCTGGTCGTACCTAGGATATCTAAGTCCACTAAAGGAGGGAGGGCGTTTTCACATCTAGCTCCTAAACTCTGGAATAGCCTTCCTGATACTGTCCGAGGCTCAGACTCGCTCTCCCAGTTTAAAACTAGATTAAAGACGCATCTCTTTAGCCAAGCATTCACATGATGCATCTCATACCTTTTATACTACAGTTAAATCAGATCAAATGCATTCATATTATGAACAGCAGCTACGCTAATTATTTCCCATCTGCCTTTTTTGTTGTTATCTCGGGACGCCTGTCCCGAGATAACTCAAATAGAGTTCGTCAGCTCCAGTTATGTATCCAGCCTCTCATGGAGACTTCAGATGCCCCAACGCCTGTGATGAGACGACTCGACGCCTGTGAAGAGACGACCAAACGCCGGCGATATGTTATGCCCTAAATTTCATGATTAACTAACTGTATTTTTGTATGTATATTTTTGAAATGCATTTTCTGTAAAGCTGCTTTGAAACAATGTGTATTGTGAAAAGCGCTATACAAATAAACTTGAATTGAATTGAATTGAATTAATAATAAAGTTAAAATTAGGATTAACAATGAGGAAATAAATAGAGTATATGAAAATAAATGTCTAGGCGTTATAATAGATCATAAATTATGCTGGAAACCACATATTAATCATGTAAAAAGAAAAATGTCACAATCCATTGCAATATTACATAAAACTAAACATATTCTGTAATAACTTGTAGTTCTTCACTAAAACGTGGGACTAACCGGAGCTAAGTTATGCTATTGCACTTTTACTAGGCTAATTACTAGCACGAGATATGAACACTCGTGTCCCATACACCGCACGACCATGAGTGTTTCAGCAGGTGGAGTATTGTTAAAATAAACCAGCAGGAGGCAGTACTGTTGTATTTCTCCTCCATTTATTTTAAACAAAGAACGAACACACAGGCAAGGCCCTATCGCCAAGTCCCTCCCTTACACACCTCTCTCCATGACGGTAAGAGACACATTTTACATAAGGCAGTAATGAACCAAGAACACCTGACCTAACTTGAACATAACACACATAACTTTACTATCACAAAAACTCAACGATCTTGCTGTAATAACACATAAATCAACTCCCAACACACAATTACCCATAATGCACCTAGCTGCTAGTGCTGACGGCCGGGTCATTACAATAGCCCCCACCCAAGAGGGTTAGTGTCCCCACAACCCTAATCTCCCACAACAAAATCCAACAAATGTCCCGGCCGGCGTCGAACACGCTTAGGCCTCCCTGGTGTTCCACCCCCAGCACCAGGCTCAGCCCTGAGTCCGTCATTGTCTGTTTCGGCGCTGGGAGTGGATTTCGGGGAGCCTCTCTGGCTTCCATCAGTCTTTTGCTCTGGGACCAGTGGGTGGTACGGTGCCAATCGGTCCTTATGAAGCACCACCCGTCTACCCCGTCCAGGCATTCTGACCCGGAAGACCACCTCCGAAATTTTGTCCAAAATCTCCCCAGGTCCCTGCCAATGATGAGTCAGTTTGGGTGACAACCCCCGCTTTCTCTGGGGGCAGAACACCCACACTCTGTCCCCTGGCCCAATCGTAGGCCCGTGGGCCCGGGCGTCATATGCCCGCTTCTGGCGGGCTCCAGCGTCCCCCAGAGCCTCCCTGGCCATTTGATGGACCGTGCTCAGACGTTCCTTCAATTTCCTGAAGTAATCCAATTCTGGCCCACCAGAAATCTCCGGCTCGGGGGGCGACCCGAACACCAAGTCCACCGGCGTGCGGAGCTCCCTCCCGAACATCAGCGCCGCCGGTGTGCACTGACTTGACTCCTGCACTGCTGTCCTATATGCCCACAGGACCAGAGGTAGATGCTGGTCCCAGTCTCTCTGGTGCTGGCTGGTCAAGATGGCAAGTTGGGTGGCCAGGGTGCGGTTGAACCGCTCAACTAGTCCATCGCTTTGAGGGTGAAGGGGAGTGGTTCTTGTCTTCTTCACCCCCAATCGCTGGCACACCTCATTGAACACTCGGCTCTCAAAGTTACGCCCCTGGTCACTGTGAAGTTCGTCCGGCACCCCAAACCGGGCAAACATCTCATCCACTAGTCGCTGCGCCGTAGTGGAAGCACTCTGATCTGGCACCGCATATGCCTCCGGCCACTTCGTAAATAGTCCATAGCGACCAGGACAAAACGGTTGCCGGCATCTGTGATGGGAAATGGACCCAAGATGTCCACCCCAATCCTCTCCATAGGCGCCCCGACTAGGTACTGCTGTAGTGGCGCATGAGAGCGTCGGCTGGGTCCCTTCTGTGCCGTGCAAATATCGCAGCAATGAACATATAGCTCTGTGTCCTGCCGACATCCCGGCCAGTAGAAACGTTGCCGCAGCCGCCGCACTGTCTTGGAGTTCCCGAAATGGCCGGCTCCAGCTGCCCCATGAACCCAACGGAGGACCACCGGCCGCAGAGCATGGGGAACCAGGAGTTGCAGACGGTCAATCCCCCCCCCCGGCGCCTGCCACCGCCTGTAGATCACGCCTTCGTGGAGCTCCAGGCTGCCCCACTGAGAATGAAGCGTTTTAATCTCGGGCCCCTGGGAGGACACGGCTGGCCAGTCCGGACGTGTTTGGGCCTCCAACCAGCCCTTGACCTTCACCAGTACTTGATCATTTGCCTGCTGTTGCCTCAGCTGCTCGGTGGTGAACGGTTCCCCATCTCCGCCGAAGTCATCCGGCCTTACTGCTGCCGACGATGGCCCCAGACCTCGTTCTTCCTGGCGACTGCAGTACCGACATTCGTCAACAAAGCATGGACGTCTGGAGAGCGCGTCAGCGTTAGCATGCTGCCGCCCTGGTCGGTGCTGAACCTCAAAGTCGTATTCTTGAAGGATCTCCAGCCACCTTGCCACCTGACCCTCTGGCTGGCGGAAATTCAGCATCCAAGTGAGGCTAGCGTGGTCTGTCCTCAGTGTGAACCTGGTGCCCAGGAGGTAGGGCCTGAAGTGACGGATGGCTAGGACCACCGCTAGCAACTCCCGCCGGGTGACGCAGTAATTTCTTTCTGGGCGACTGAGGCTGCAACTATAGTAGGCCACCACTTGCTCTCCATTCTCCCTCCTCTGGGATAGTACGGCCCCAACCCCCACGTTACTGGCATCAGTGTCCACAAGGAATGGTTGGTTGGGATCAGGGTAGGCCAGGACAGGAGCGTCGATGAGAGCCGCTTTTAGCTGTTGAAAGGCCGCAGCGCAGTCCTCCGACCACCCAAAACGCCGGCCCTTGTTTGTCAGCTGATGTAAGGGGCTGGCAATGGTTGCAAAGTCTCTGACAAACCTCCTGTAATAGGAGGCCAAGCCCAGGAAGCTCCGCAGCTCAGTGATGTTGGTTGGTGGGGGCCAGTCCCTCACCGCGGCCACCTTTGTCGGGTCGGTAGCCACCCCTCTCTCACTGACCACGTGTCCCAGGAACTGCGTCTGGCGGGTGAGCATGTTGCACTTGGCCGGGTTCAACCGCAACCCAGCGTTACGGATGGCCGTCAGGACCTCCCGTAAGTTGTGGACAGCCTGGTCAAAGTCTCTGGCATGGACCAACAGATCGTCCAAGTAAACCACACAGCGGGTGCGGGGAATGTCTTTAAGGACCCGCTCCATCAGCCTCTCAAAGGTGGCTGGGGCATTACACAGTCCAAAGGGCATCACTTTAAACTGCCACAGTCCTTGCCCTATTGTAAATGCAGTTTTGGGCCGGGCCTCTGTCGCCAGCTCCACTTGCCAATACCCACTGCGCAAGTCCAAAGAGCTGAACCAACAGGATCCAGCTACATAATCCAATGCATCGTCAATGCGCGGTAGTGGGTATGAGTCCTTGCGGGTGACCGCATTTAGTCGCCGAAAGTCCACGCAAGGGCGCCACGCGCCCGTTTTCTTCCGCACCATGACCATGGGTGCAGCCCAGGGACTGTCTGAGGGCTCAATAATGCCGTTAGCTGCCATTTCTCTAATCATTTCTTCAGCAGCCTGGCGCTTGGCGAGAGGCAGTCTATGGGGGCGCAAGCGAATGGGGGCAGCGGGGCCAGTGTCAATCTGATGCTGCACCAGAGCTGTTCTGGTACAGTCCTCCTCACGGGCTGCAAAAATGTCCACAAAGTCCCCCAATAGATTCTGTAGCTGCTCCTGCTGCGTCGTGCTCAGATGCTCACTGCTTCGCCACCCCAACTCCTCAACAGCAACAACAGTTTCCGGTGACGGGGGGGCGGATGGAGCGTGTGGTGGTAGTGGCTGAGATGCAGTGGTCTGAGCTTCAATACTCCCACAGGGCTCCCCCTGAGTCTCTGCCGCTCTCGTGTGGCGGTTGGGGGTCGGAACTTTTCCATGACGGCTCCGGCCCAATCGGAGCGGCACGGTCTCGTTACCTAAGCATAGGGCGGCCCCAGGCACATCGACACGTGCTCCCCAGTGGGCTAACAAGTCCAAGCCAACAATGCACTCATCTCTGATATCGGCGAGCCAGAACTCGTGGCTCGTCTGGCTCATCCCCACCACCACAGACAACAGTTTCTTTCCCGGCATTACTGTCCTTTCACCCGTGACAGTGAGCAGTTCGGTAATGGTGGGGGTCCAGTCTTCCGGAAGAGGACCGGACGTTCCTGACAACAGTCCTTTTCGCAGCAAGCAAATGGTGGACCCCGTATCTACCAGGGCGCTGCAGGGCTGCCCGTCAACAACACAGTCCAAGTACAGTCCTCCGGCAAACCCGCAGCGCCCCACAGTAGGGCAGTCGTTGTGGAGGGGTGCTGAATAATGGGGTGAGGGTCCCCTCAATGCCTCACTCCGAGGTCGTTTCCCGGGGGGTGACGTTGCCCGGGGCCGGGGGCTCGGGGCAGGGCAGTCCCTGGCGAAATGCCCCGGTTCTCCGCAGCGGTAGCAGCGGTCTAGCCTCGTCCTCCGTCGGGGGGTCTCCACTGGTTGAACCCGGCTGACCTCTTCCTCAGATCGGACCCCATCCACCTCCCGTTCTACGGCTCTTGTCAGATGACGCTGGAGTGGAGATTGACCTGTTGCCGGCCCAGCCTGTAGCACCTCCTCAGCTCTCTCAGCCTCTCTCAGCGCCTCACTTAGATCTCGGGGTGACAATAGGCGGACATGTTGGCGGAGCCTCTCAGGTGTAAGACCCCGCAGGAAAGCATGGAGGCTCAGCTCTTCCCTTGCTGCGACCTGGAAGGTAGGGTAGCCCTTCCGGGCGTAGACCCGGATGTCAGCGGCGAAAGCACCCACACTCTCTCCTTCACGTCGACGTCGGTTAGTTAGCTCCTCCCTGCTCTGTTCTGCGGAGGTTCTCTGCCCGAAGCGGCGGTTGAGAGCAGCAGTGAGGGCCTGGAGATCACGCCGCTCCTCAGGAGACAGATCGATGAGGACCTGGAGTGCGGGGCCCTCCAAGGCGAGGGCCAAGTGAATCGCTGTCTCCTCACAGCTCCACCCATCGTGGAGGGCGGCCAGGTCGACTTGTGCCAGGTAGGGCTCCAGGGGCGTCAACCCGCTATATCGTGGCAGCTTAGCGGGCGATCGTGTGAGGGAGCCCGGTCGGCCATTAATTTGGAGTGTCGGTGAGACGACCGGAAGTTCGTTCTGCCTGCAACTAGGAGAGCGGTACATGGTCCGGTGAACGCTGGCGCCGTCAGGCTGGTGCGGAGTCCTGCTCCTCCGCGGCGTCTCACTCGTCAGACGCTCAAGCATGATGCTGTTCTCGTGAATGGCACGCTCTAATTCGCCTATACTTCGCTCCATAACGGCGTCTTCTAAACAGCTTTTAGAATCCCACTTCTGACACCACTGTAATAACTTGTAGTTCTTCACTAAAACGTGGGACTAACCGGAGCTAAGTTATGCTATTGCACTTTTACTAGGCTAATTACTAGCACGAGATATGAACACTCGTGTCCCATACACCGCACGACCATGAGTGTTTCAGCAGGTGGAGTATTGTTAAAATAAACCAGCAGGAGGCAGTACTGTTGTATTTCTCCTCCATTTATTTTAAACAAAGAACGAACACACAGGCAAGGCCCTATCGCCAAGTCCCTCCCTTACACACCTCTCTCCATGACGGTAAGAGACACATTTTACATAAGGCAGTAATGAACCAAGAACACCTGACCTAACTTGAACATAACACACATAACTTTACTATCACAAAAACTCAACGATCTTGCTGTAATAACACATAAATCAACTCCCAACACACAATTACCCATAATGCACCTAGCTGCTAGTGCTGACGGCCGGGTCATTACAATATTCTGAATGAAAACTCATTATATATTTTGTATTGTGCGCTCAGTTCCATCCATGACCTATTGTGGGGAGGTTTGGGGACATATATATAAAACCAATATAAATGTTACAAAAAGAGCAATAAGGATTATAAAACACGTTGACTATCACGAACCAACAAAACAATTGTTTTGTTTAAATATTTGTTGATTTAGTTAATTTCGATACTGTACAGACAATGTATAAGGTCTATAATAGTTTGCTTCCAAACTGTATCCAAGAGAAAGTCAGTATAAACTAAGAGGAATGCATATGTTTAAAAAAATAAGGGCAAGAACTAATATAAAAAATAGATGCATATCTGTCAAAGGGGTTAATCTATGGAACAATTTGCACAATGATTTAAAATTGTGTAATTCACTTAGTAAATTCAAGGAAATGTTTAAAAATAAGGTGGTAAATATTTTTATTTACCCCTTATGTACATATTATACTAGTATCTGAAATGAGTACTTCGATGTTTCTCTTTTTTTTTCTTTTTTTTTTTCTCTTGTCTTGTATTAATTAATACCTGTGGAAAAAGTGACGCTCATTTGATTGATAATTATGTATAAAGGGTAGGCTTAATAAGCAGAGGCTTCAGCCTACACCTTTTTCGGTTATTATGTATAGCTTTATTTATGAGTGATTATCTGTGAGGACCGAAATAAAATCTTATGTTATGTAATAAGTAAATTCGTAATAAAGTAATTAGTTATAGTTACTTTACTTCTCACAAAAAGTAACTCAGTTAGTAACTGAGTTATATCATTACAAAAGTAACTAATTACCAGGCAAAGTAACTACTGCGTTACTTTAAAAAAAAAATAATAATAATTTAAATATGTGAAATATCTTGGATACCCCCAATATTAAATATGTTAAATGAATGAAATGGACACTAAATAGAACAAATTATTATTATAAAACATTGTACACTGATCTACACTAGTTTAATGTTGCTGTGGGACAATATGAGAAACATTAAATATTAAAATATTATCATTACTTTAGTGAAACAACTAAACACAATAGATGGTTTAGAACTTTTAATATTTATTGCACAGATCACAACTGGCCAACAAATCCAAAAATAAATTACCGGTATGCTTCTTAAGAAATGTACCAAAAGTAAGTAATAAAAAAATATACATACACTCTTTCTAGTGTAAATTAAAATGATAAAACCTTTACAACTGGTAGACATACTGTATAGCCTACTTGAAGTATTTTCTTCCTCACAAAAGTAAACAGTTTAACTAAAAGTGTACTCAATATAATACTGAACAATGTACCAACATAAATAATAAAAATAAAATATAATATTTTGGGGTTTTATTTTTATAATCTACAGAGAACGTCATCATCAGAGGTTATTTAAGCCAAATTCTAGCCGCACGTGTTCACAACCGGTCAAACAAATATGTTTTCTGGGAACGTTCCCTGCAAGTTATTTTGGAGTTTTATTTTATAACCATGTAAACTAATTCAAACGTTGCAGATGATAAACTATATTATGCTCGGACACACTAGGTCTCTCGCGCGCGCTGACGACGTTCGGTTCGCTTTTGTCCAGTCCGGCGCCTCGAAACACACACACACACCAGAGAAAAAAGTTTGCAGTTCCTATGGCGGAGAAAGAGCCCGATCGGATGAACACTGCTTCAGTGAACTCAATTATAGTAACGTCGCATTTTATTGTCAGTAACGGTAACTGAGTTGTAACGGAAGAAAACAGTAATTAGTTAGATTACCCGTTACTGGAAAAAATAACACCGTTAGAAACGTCGTTTATTTATAACGCCGTTATTCCCATCACTGATCGACAGTCACCAACCTGGGGGTAAGATTTGATGCTCAACTACATTTGACGCCCACATAAAACATCTGTGTAAGACCTCCTTCTATCACCTCAGGAACATTGCAAAACTCCGTCCCACACTTGGACCCCGTTTACACGATGGGAAAACGCAGATATTTCTCTGCGTTTTGGCCTGTCATTTACACGAAAACGGCGTTTTTATCCCAGAAAACGATTATTTCTAAAAACTCCGGCCAAAGTGGAGATTTCTGAAAACGCCGGTTATATGTTGTCGTGTCAACTGGGAGAAAAGGGGTTTTAGGTTATCTCTTGTCGATTCTGATTGGCTTGCATGGCTTTATCCTTCTCCTTACACTGCCGCCCATAGGTTTGGCATAGTTATGATGGCGCTCGACGGCGTATTTATGCGGGTTGTGTGCACGATGTTATTATTGAAAACAGAGGGGGGAAATATTAGTTTCTCTAAATACCCGGCTATGTGTAAATGTGGCCTTGGTCTATCAGATGCTGAAAAACTTGTCCATGCTTTTGTATCCTCGAGGCTGCACTACAGCAACGCTCTACTCTTTGGGATTCCGGGTAAAAGCATTATCCATACATGAGCTTGCCGGTTAATCCATAAACCTTCAAGATTTGACGCTGATTCTACAAACCTGGTGCAGGCCTTTAATCCAACAAGACCATCAATTACCTCTAGACACAGAACATCTCTAGTATCTCCATGAACGGGGTTTAAACTATCCCAATTTTCTGCAATAATCCCAGATCGTCCGGGGCTTTGATGAATGCCTCTCAAAAGTAGACACAAGAGTATAATGATCCCTTCACAGCTTCGATTCAATTTTTCTCTTCCTCACACATGGAATTGACCACGGGTGAGAAAAAAACGTCTCATATAGATGGCTTAGCACAAGTGAACACACCCATGTTAAAGTTGACTAAAAAGAGGAATAAAAAAATAATCTTTTGGAAGTTCTTTCCAAGCCCAAAATGACTCTTCATGTTAGCCTATTACTTTCCACTATTAAAAACTAAAATACCCCTCATCGGTTCCTTCACATGATAAAACAATGTATAAAAAAAAAGAGGGTAGGGTTAGTGTTGGAGGAATGCCCTACCCTACCGTCTGGGCTGAGAGTACGTTTACACGACTTTTATATTATCAACTTCCATCATTCCACTACCAAAGTTACTTAGATCAAATTTCTTATTCATTTTTATGTTTGGCTGATAGTGCTTAATTTGTAAATAAATAATTGCCGGATCAAAAACAGCAGTTAAAAGGCACTGTGACTGACACTGACTTAAGTTTAAGTTTACTTAAAACTTAAGTTTTCCAAGTTACCAACCATAAATGTCCAGGTACAAAATATGAAATGTCTTAATCAGACAACATACAAACATCATAGCACAAGATAAATAAATAAAATAATAAATAAAGAAATAAAAGACTTGGGGTTCTCAGCAAGGTTAAGGTACTAGTGACGGCACTGTAAGAGAATCATTCACAAGTTTCCGCGCAGCCTAGTGTATTATTCTGTCATGTATAGCTACGTGGAGACCAAAAATCATTCAGTTGATTGCCTTTTACACAACATCGATATCTAATTCTGACTGATCTAACTCCCGTTGCTCGTGTCTCCTGCTATCCTGATTATTATTAGCAGGAGGGCAAAGTTGGCCTCAGTGGCAAAGTTGGCAGCCTTGCTGTGCGCGCATTTAATTTTTCTTGGCTTTTGGAAAAATAACTCCAAGGCTCGGTTATAGGGGAATTCAGAAAGAGGTGGCCCATTGATGCTGAGTAGCAAACATGCTACGGAAATTCGGAAAAACGAAGTTCACTATATATTATAAATATAATTTTATAGCAAATAATAACAATACACCCAACTATTGATAACATTATCTTAAAGCAGTGTAAATACTCTGTGTAAATATCGCTATTATATCGAATCAACAGCCACGAGCAATTTAGCTGGCAGGTGAAGAATACAAACAACGAAAATCACCAGTTAACTTAATTTAAATTTGCAAGAACTATAGACTAATACAATAACAGGCTCAAATGAACTGACAACATAAGTTATACGCAGTGGTGTAGTGCAGGGTATACGGCGTACCCACTTCTTTTTCAGTCGGCATTGCGTATACCCACTTCTAAATCCCCTCTGATGCGCATCATTTAGTAGCTAATCCAATCTCATGTGAATGAAAAAAACACCCAGTCAGGGTCGTACCCATCATGTGTCCCCAAGGTCCGGACCTCAGTCGTCTTTTTTTTAGTGTAGCCTATATAATGAAAGTTGTGAAATAATTCCCTAATATTAACTCTAATTTGGTGCTGCAATGACCCATCGCGACGATAACTGACCTTCTCATCCGAGCGGCTTCAGCACTCAAACACACGCTCGTCAATGTCAAAATGTTTGAGACCAATCAAAGCATGCAGGATTTCTTGTTCACAGAAGCGCGAGCCGAGCGCGAATCCCAACGCGGCGCTTTACTTCAGTTAACAATCATACAGTCACAGTCATCATGTAATGCACTTGTTTATGCCGGATCCCAAAAATCCAAAATCGGACATTTTCCGGAACAGGATCCGGCTCAAATTAAGCTCTGGCTGACTAGATAGTTGTATAAATGAGCTCGTGTACAGGTGACCCTGATAAAGTGGCCACCGTGCGTACATGGCAGACATGATAACTTACAACGACTAGAAGAACACGAGGAAATATACATGACAAGAACAGTTTCAAAATATTATGTCAATGATGTTAGCTGGCTTAACCTGCCTACAATTCATCAAAGTGCGGTGAAGGTAATGAATCATACATCTTGCAGAAGCAGCCATTGTAGGCCTTCTGCCAGCTGCTGAGACCCCCTCCAGAGGCAATTGGGTGTTGACATTTTTCCCAGGCCCCCTGGAGACTATCAGAGCTAATCTTAATTAAACGTAAGGGCATGCCAATGTATTCACAGTAGTTTTGATAGTTAAATGTCAGTATCTCCTGCTGCGTATGCTGTCAGAATGAGTGGACCACACCCCACCAGCTATTTACCTGATATATGCTGTAGCAAGATATGTGATGCTTGTGCACTTGAAAATAAAAGTTTTTTTTTTTTTTTTGGTCCAAATGCTGTTTTGGCATCTTTTGCCATATCTGGAATACATATACACATTTACATTTATTGATTTAGCAGACGCTTTTATCCAAATAATATAACTCGTGAGGCAATAACACGAACAATAAATCGATGCATCGCGATTCGTGGATCGATTCTGAGATTTTCGGTAAGCATCACGATTCTCTCTCCAATCGATTCTTAGTTTTTAAAGGGTCATGAAACCCCAGCTGCAGTCAGATTTCACCCCGGTTTAGAAATATGCTACAGAAGTGGCTGCGGAGTGGAGGGGGACGAGGGAGACTGACAACACAGCAACGGCTTCTTCTGAGACGGACTGTTTTATTTCGCTCTCTTTAAAAGCTTCCCACAAGTGCAGGCTGAATTACCATTGCACGCAACACAATATACACATGCTTCTGTAGCTCACCGTAAATTACACAAATACATACATTACATATCTGTGACAGCTATAATTTAATGCACAAATAAATGCACAGCCATTCGTATTTGTTCTCTGCAACGAAAATATATAAGAACATGCTGTTCTATCTTTGACAACTTTTGAGACTTATTTTTCTGGGGTATATGGCGTTTGATTGGTTAAAATGGAGTAAAGACTGGGTACACTTACAGTGTGGATAAATCACATTTGTGTCGAAGACCCGGGATCTATTGAAGAGAACTTATACGATGCAGAAAATCTTACAAAGCAAAATCACTAGTTTTTGATCCATTAATGCATCTCTCACTTACTGTATGCCATCCTCTCACTGTTGAAGCGCCTGTCATAGGAAATCAAAGTGTGCTGTCATGAATAATTAAGCAAGGCGTCTTCTGATAGGATAAGGACACGCAGACTCATGAATAATTATGAGACACAGATGAGTCATCACCGTACTGTAGTACAAGAATACATCACTTCCTGTGACAGACACTAAGACGAATTTTAACTTTGAATTTGAAAAAAGCGCAAAAGTTTTCAAATTCACTAGTTTTCTCCTACAACCAAAACTAACGAATGGTAACACTGACTTCTGTGATGTTCAACATGCATAACTTTGTGTTTTCAGCTGTGTGCGAGATGAGTCCACGTACAGAATACTTTTACCGCTACCGTTCCCGCGGCGGTAAAATTGGGGACGTGTATTTGCTGCCTTTTATCCGTTAAGTGTCGCTATAATCACAGACTTTGAAAAGTGTCCGTTTATTCTCTCTATTACGTAATCTGCCGGCTCATTGAAAGCTGGCCTGGTAGCAGATAAATTCAAGAGAAACATTTTAGTTAAATGACTTCTTAATCACAATACTGAAATTAAAGTACAAATTTACAAATGTTCTATCATTGCATCAAATTTAAGCAATTAACATTGTGTGCCCAGTTTTTCTAAAAGCTATGCATCTCAGGTTATGCGTCTATATAAAAATGATTGTACTTTGTGTTATTTTAATTTGTTAGTAGATTTATTAACTGAAACAACAGTGTAATAAATTAACCAGATGCTGTTGAAGGCAGATTATCAGCCGATCGCACCAGAAAATCACAATGGCCTGAAGATGATGAAGCTCGTCTTTAATCTGCTAAATTATTGTTTTGTGAATTATTCACAAAATTAAGATGATTGACAGTGATACTCATTACAACGAAATACATTTTTCAAAACAGATCCATATGCCTACATTAAACAACTCAGAAAAAGCAATTCATTAAAAAAATAATTTAGAAACACTATATAATGTTTAACAGATCATTAATCTAAATTCAAGTAGCTGGAAATATAAGATGTGTATGTTAATGTTCACTGATGAACTTATTAAACATTACATGATTAACAATGTAAATTAAAATGCTTATAAATGTCATTAAACTTCAGTTCATAAAAAACCTAATGCACTATTTTTTACATTCACAAATGCAAAAAGGTGTTTGGTAGCTATGATCTGAATAATATTCAACAGAAAATTAAACAATATAAGAATGACTGGTCCCACTTTATAGTAGTGGCTTTAACTGCTATGTACTTGCATTTAAAAAATGTAATTGTTAGGTATGTACTTCTGTTCTGGTTCTTGTAACGGTCACCAGCTGGAGTGCCCTTGAGAGCCACCTGAGGGCACTCCACATCAAGACTATTATCATTCACTCACAGACTACATCTCCCATCATTCTCTGCCTGGACTCATCATCTCTTATCACTGATCACATTCACCTGTACCTCATTCACTGATTGCATTCACCTGTGTTTCATAATCCTGTTATGCCTGGCTCACACTACAGGAGTTTTGAAATCCTAACCGATTGTGAAATCTGGTTGCAGCACACACTTAAGGAGAATCTTTGCAGATTGTCTTCCCTCAAATCTTAAACATGCTCACACTACAAGATTTGAAAATCGCAGCACATCACACACTACAAAATGTTATTAAGATTATCGTGCCAGAGGAAGCGCCTCACGTGATCTCACCCAGGAGGAGATCTGAAGCGGGAAAGAAGATGTAAATAGGCTATCTGTCCTTCATATCAGGGCAGCGCCAGAGGGATTTCTTTTTACGCAGGTGCTGAGGGGGTGCTAGATCATTGACAGGGGGAGCTGCGCAATGTAAATATATTATAGGCTATATAAATAATATTAATAAATGAGCAATACTTAGCCACTCAATATTTAAAATTAAATTATTTTAATTATCACAATTAAAGTTGTATTATTAGGCTATTGATAATGTTATTTCAGCATAATATCTCATTATTTCGACATAATGTGTGTGTATTAGGCTACACAAGATGTGCATTTGTAAATCCGGTTACACAAGTGCATTGATTTTTAACTAGTGTTCTTTGTGTCAGTGTCTGCAAAGATGAAGTTGACGATTGCCATGGATTATTCAGAGAGTAGCCTATTTCTAGTAGGCTAGACTATTTATAGGGTAATATCGCGAGTGAGCATGTAGCCTACGAGTTGTCGTCGAAAAAGATGTATAAAGCAAAAAAGCTGGCTGGGGCTAAAAATAGAAAAAGAAAGAGGGAAAAGGAGATGGCATGTCAATCGATGCGACAGCAGCTAAATAAGTGGATGGTGAAAGACAACAGGTAGGATTTAAAGTGTGACAACCAGGCATGTAGGCTACTGGCCATCGGGACTACCGGGAGATTCCCAGTGGGCCGACGTCTCATACTTTTTTTTTTGTCTTAACGGCCCATAAAACTCGTACATCGGCGGCCCATTCGTTTTGGGGGCGCCAAAATTGTTGCTGCATACCCTTCTGACACTGGGTAGTTGCGCCCCTGCACTGAGTTTCGGTTAATTTATGATTAGATGCGCTCCAGTTCACGTCCAATGCAAGTGACGCGCCGGCGCCTCCATGTCATTATTATATTGTCTGCTATATTTGCTTCCTATTTCTTAAATCCAGGCAATTTGTAGATTAAAATTGTATTAAAATTAAGATACAATTTATACAAAACGAAATTCACTTTAAAGAAAGGCTTTCAAAACAAAACTTAGGCTAATGAAGTGGTCAAAATCATGTCTGACCCATATGTCTCCCGAGGCTATGCGCATCCTATCTTACTCATAGGTTCACTTTTCATAATCAACATAGATTAATTTTTTTATATAAAATTTTAACAAATATGAAACTAAATGCGCTTATTTAATGGCTTCAACACGTATAATAGGGCCTACAGACTCTCCATTTGTACAAATTGCTGCACATTCGTTTAATTCAGAATTTTAATTAAATCAGAAAGTTGAAAGGCATTTGTTTGTGCATAGTAAAACATATCTGCAACATTTATTAAGTTCACGCATAATTGTGCGTGCATTCATTAATCATTATGATACTAAAATCAAAATAAAGTAGACTATATAGGCTACAAAAAAATCAGATGAGCCCATAAGCATTTTCCTCCCATATAAAATGTTATTTCAAAATCTGTTTACTCCACTTTGGTGCGGTTTTTATTTTCGTCCATTACTGAACATGTAGGCTAGCCTACTCGTCTTCGTGCCTGCTGACCACATCGTAATTAATTTAGCAATAAATAAATAAATGGAGATAATACCGCATATTGCGCTGTTGAGTCACTCAAAATTACCTCAATGGAAATCCCTTCACCAAAACAGCCCTATTGTTTCATAGTGGCTATTGTGACAGTAGCCTACTGACAGAATCACAATCTTGCTCACCCCGATAAATATCAAACATGTTTGATATGATCGGGGCGGGCCCAATTTGTGTGAGAGGAAGATCGGGAGGGGCAAGATTCGATCTGTGAACGCCTCACATTAGCAGATAATCTGCGCCGAACATCGGAACCGATCGAGGTCCTCGACAAGATTTTTTTCTCCGATTCTCGGGAGGGGGAAATCGGGCATAAATCGGCCTAAAACTCCTGTAGTGTGAGCCAGGCATTAGTCTCAGTCTATTTATACCATGTTTATTCATTCACTCACCGCGAAGTCTTGTCTAGTGTTTCACTGCAATTCCGAGCGTTTTCCCTGGTTTCTTGTCATTTGGTTTTTGGATATCATTCTCTGGTCCCTGGATTACTCTCTTGCCTCTGGTCCCTGGATTACTCTCTTGCCTCTGGTCCCTGCCTGTTTTGTTTGTTTGTTTGTTTCTTTGTTTGACTGCCTGTCTGTGTATGACCCTTGCCTGTACATTGGATTACGCCTCTGGATTGCCCCATACAATAAAGCTGCGTTTGGATCTAAAACCTCGTCTCGGAGCAGTTCATGACAGAAGACTTCGCCACAAAATGGATCCAGCAGTTGTTAGCAACCAGGCCCTGAGGAAATTCCTTTCTTCGGTGTTCCAAGATGGCCAGCCTATTGAGAGGTATGCGAGGGACTTTTTGTCTTGCTGTCATCTGGGAACGTTAAACGACACCCAGCTCATGGACCTGTTTTTGAGCGGGCTGGATGATGACGTTGCTCAATTTATGCCGGACTATACCGGCTGGACCCTAGAAGGGTATGTCGACCTGGCCCTCTCCTTGAGCGGTACGGCATTTATTGTGGGCTTGGCTGATGAAACACCCTGCAAGCTCACAGTACTCCCAGAGCCCTCACCGCCGTGGCCGCCCGAGGGGTCTTCACCGCCGTGGCCGCCCGAGGGGTCTTCACCGCCGTGGCCGCCCGAGGGGTCTTCACCGCCGTGGCCGCCGGCACGTCCTGCTCCGCCCTGGCCGCCGGCGCGTCCTGCTCCGCCCTGGCCGTCTGTAGATCCTGCTCCGCCCTGGCCGTCTGCAGATCCTGCTCCGCACTGGCTGCCTGCACTGCCTGCTCCGCCCTGGTCGCCCATGCTTCACGATCCAGGCCCGCCTTGCCTACATCCTGGTCCCGGTTCCCAGTGCGGACCTGGCCCTCCGTCCCTCCCCCAAGACCGCCTCCGCTTCACCACCCTCCTGAACTTTTGTGGTTTTGTTTTGACGGGCGTCGGGAGCCGCCCATAGGGGAGGGGCTATGTCACGGTGTGGGTTTTGTGTCTTGTTCTTGTCTGTTATGTGATTCACTGTTTGCCATGTGTCTTGTTAATTGTCTGATCATTGTTCACAGGTGTTTCTGATTACCACACCCCCTTGTTATCTTGTCTAGCTCGTTTATCCCTTGTATTTAAGCCTTGTGTTTCAGCCCTGTCTTTGTGAGTTCTTGTTTGTCTGATTTTGATGTTGTATGTGGGTTGTTCTGTTCTCCAGTCCTAGTTTTGAGTTTGTTTAAATAAATTATGGCTGCATGTGGATTCTGCTTCCGTTGATTCAACCCTGCATCGTACACATCGTACAATTACATTGTATGTATTTATTTATTTGAAAAATCTGTTTTCTCGTGTAGACATATGATTCAAGGAATATCCTTTTTAAGGATATAGTATACTAAGTGTTGAGGCAATAAACACACCCAAATATCAACCTTGAGGTTCCTTTCTCTGTTGTGATGCTTGCGATGGTGTCCCATAGTTGTGAAATTTGTTTCTACATTTTTCATGTACATGTTATAATGGCTTTCTTACATGTTGTAGACCCCTTGTTTTAGACCTCAAAATAGCAACTGTAGGCTATATGATGAAACCACACATGGAACTGCCATGTCATTGCCATATCATAAGTTTCATCCCATTGCAGTTATGGTATTCACGTTGAAACGGGTTCTAACAGTATTAGCATAGGTTAGACACTAGGTGGTGCTTTGGGTAATTTTCACTGCGCAAATGCCTACACAATAACACAAGGCTGGGGCTGTTTACAAGACACCGTTTTCAACAAAAAATTTAAAACTTTATGTGTTTTGGGAGTTTATTTACACAACAACAGCATTTTGGGTGGCTGAAAACACAAACTTTTGAAAACGGGTTTCAAGGTGCAAATTTAAAAAAAAGGTCTCTGTGCAAACAACAAAAACGCAAATCTCTGAAGATGATGACGTCATGCACATGTGTATTACCTGTTCAATCTATAGTGTTTTGTCGCCATCTAAAAGGCCTGGCAGCAGAATACAGCGTTTTTAGTCGTTTTCGCGGATCCGCGTGAATGGGGATCGTTTTGACAATGGTGTTGTCTGTACGTGGAAAACTCAAAGGGAAAAACTACTCTATTTTTAAGCATAGCGCTGTTGTGTAAACGTACCCGAATTCTAAACTTTAAAATATTTTAATTTTTATTTGTTTCAACTACAAATTTAAATGATACTGAAAAAAAATCTCAACCAAAAAATGAAGTATCCTACATATTAATTAGTTGATTGCCTGTGTGGAAATAACTGCACATGGGTCCGTCACATAAATGAGAAAGCGCCATTTAAAACAATAACACTGATTACTGTCATTACTGTCCTGTTCAAGGGCTTCTTGAGGGGAAAAAAACTACTTCCCGCGCAAGGGGGAGGGACAGTCCATTAAACACATGGGGGATTCATTTTGTGTGTGTGTTTGATTATTAGGGATGGCTGACGCGAAACAGTCGTTCCGAAGCTTTGCAAGATCCCGAAGCGCAGATGTTTCGAAACACTGATCCGAAGCGTGATTCAAAACACCCATGTCACGTGACTACGGCCAAACGAAGTCTCGAAGTATTTCACTAATGGCGCTTTTCCACTACACAGTACCGGCTTGCCTCGCCTTGCCTTTGTTTGGTTTTTCACTGTGTAAAAGTTGTACCGGTACCTGCTTCCAGATATTTTTTTTCATATCACCTTCAGCGAGATTCTGAGCGAGCTAAAATGTGACGTGAAACACGGCAGACTGCTGATTGGTCAGAGAGAATCGTCACTATTCACCGTGTCATCATTGCACGTGCCAGACGGAGTATCCTGAATAACCCCGGCATTTTTAAATAGTTTGCCAGAGATTGCGTGATATACCCATTACTAATATTATGTAAAACAGCATACACTCGATTTCCTCCATTGTCCTGTGTGTGTGTGGGTAGCGGGTGTGTGTTGCGTCGCTATGACGACCAGATACTATTGTGGAGGTACTATCTGCAATGGAAAACGGAGCGAAAAGCAAGCCGAGCTGGTACTGGTAATGGAAAAGCGCCATAAAAGGTTAATATTCATTTTGCAGGACCAAAATAACATTATGCACAGTGAGGAGCCTATGGGTTACAAGCTTCACATATTAGAAAAATACAATAAAAAATAAATGTAATGGCTCGTCAACGTTGTTTCAGATCAACGCCTGCAAGTGACCACTAGGTGTCACCGTTGAGACGGGTGTCGGATTGATTCGAAGCCTCGAAACAATTATGGCCCATTTGGTTCAACTGTTTCATTGTTTCACGAAGCCTCGATCTGCCAACCACTACTGATTATTATTAATTGTATGCTAGGTTTCAGTACTTGTGATGTCTACTGTTATGAACTGCTCCGAGACACGAAGGTTGAGGATCCAAATGCAGTTTATTAAAGTAAATCAAAATCGTAATCAGAATCCAGGCAAAGGTCATACAAGGCAGGCAATCCAAACAAACAGACAAATCCAGAGGGTGAGGCAGGAACGGGAAGACCAGGACACGGGCAGAGATCAAGAACCAGGAACAATGACAACAAAGGAAACGCTCAGAAATGCAGTGGAATAACGTAGACTTCGCAGGGAATGATGAGGTGAACCAGCCTTATATGGGGTAAACTAAACAATATAATTAAGCACAGGTGAATGTGAGAATCAGGGATGATGAGTCCGGGCAGTGAATTATGGGAAGTGTAGTTGTGAGTGAATAGTGATAGTCTGATGTGGAGTGCCCTCTGGTGGCTCTCAAGGGCACTCCAGCTGGTGAACGTTACAGATAATGGTCCATTAAATACACACAAACACAGGCATAAAAGACAAAACAATAGCGATATAGCAATACTTCTCTTATGTGGAACAGGGTATAAGTTACAGTTGACGGCACTAGTTGGATGACATTGTTTAAAAAAAATGGCCATGAATCTAGTGTCTATGCCAAATATTGTGTCGCCTTATTTGTAGAGAAAAGTATTCGTCTCGGAATTCGTAGGGGAAATACCACTAATCTAAGATCACATCTTAGAATCAACCATCCTGTGGCGTTTGTCGGACTTGGGAGAAGCACACCTACCTTAGGTAACGTTAAGCCTACGACCTCAGGCCAGCAGCAACAGTTGGAAGTCACCGAGGCCTTTGTGAGAGGAGTGAAGAACCAAAGTGGCGAGCACTTACTTACAGCGTGACTTGCTAGTTGGTTGAAGAAATGGTGCCATTCCGTACCTTTTAGAAGTCAGCGTTCAAAGCCATGCTACGGGCGAGTACGAAAGTACTTTTCTCAAACAGCAATCCCTGAAAAGTATCTGTCAGTGAAGGACAGCATAATATGGGACTTGAAAGACGTTGATCATTTCTCAGTGACAACTGACATGTGGTCAAGCGTAAACATGTCATGCATGAGCCTGACCATAGACTATCTCAGTGCAAACTGGGAACTAAAATCAAAGTTGTTCACGGCAGAAAGCCACACGAAGCCCTCAGGTCCTCCTTCCAAGATTGGTCCCAGGGCGAGAGGAAACTGGTCTGTATCACATTTAGCCGACACCAATGCAATGAAAACAGAAAAGGGCCCGCACTGCCCGAGCCATGGGTGTGTGCAGAACATTGGTGACGACTTTCTCGCAGAACTGGCAAGAGAAGAGAAACTGCAGAAACAAGCCGAGCTCAACATGCCCCTACATTGCGTAGTTCTGGTGAGTTGTGCTAAACTTCGATTCCTAATTCTTTAGACATTGTTTTCGGGTAACCGTCCGTGGATATAAACGCACCCCCGACCAAACGCAACTTGTTGAAACTTTTAATAATTTATTGTAAGCCTACAAAAAAAATGGGTTACAAATGATGACAAAAACGGTTCCATAATTCCTATTAAACTCAACAGTTATCGAAAAAACAACAAAGTTATAGAAACAAATATTATTTCATGTTATTTTTGTTAATACGTTTATGTTAATAATTAGAATTTTTCAAAGCAAATATGAGCCTTGCATCAACCCGTAAATAAATGGACAAAACTTATGGATACGCTAATTACAGCTCGCCCTTTTACAGCAGATTTAGTTCACGAACAACTGAGTGACATGACTTAATTTTCATTTACAATAATCAGTCCTAAAATTCTGCATTATTAACCCGTCAGGTTCGCCCACTTAAGCTCCGAGGATCTCCCGTTCTCGGCTCATTTTGAGTCAGACTTGTGAATTTAGTGAATTGTTAACTGGAGACTCGCTCTGAACGGATCATTTGAATCGGTGAGTTGTTGACTTGAGAACAGCTGCAACCAGATCAGTCCAATTTGTGAATGAAACATTTGGTGCGATATGCGAACCGATTTAACAGGCTCATTGAAAAGAATCAACAAGTTCACGAATCAGACACAGTTATCACGTCTTGGAGTACGTGAGGGCTTTCTTAAGGAGGAACGACATGTTTTTAGGACAGAGGCTGCATTTACCATTTCTATCCATTTCTTGATGCCCAATTCCGATTTGCTGACTATATCGTTTTTTTTTTGACGACCCGCTTACATCATCTTTTAAAAGTGACCCGTATCCGATATTGTATTTACACTATACACTGCAGAAACAACCCAATGTAGACACTGACCCGGAAAAGGAATTAAAACGGCGCGATATGCAATGGATGCAGATGCAGACAAAATTATTATCCAGTGTTTTGCTTTTCCGCACTATTTTTAGAAGTCAGCAAAACTTTCTTTTCGTAAGGCGGGGAAAAAAAGAGGAGAGCCCTTGTTCAGAGGGACGTTCCTTCGCCCCAAAGGCTCAAAAGACATACAACCTCCACATTACTCCACTGTGTTGAGCCTTCGTCCTCCATCGCGCCATTAATAAGTCATGTGATCGCAGTTGGTGTCCACCTGAGTTGACGTCCCTTTTTTGATGACCATGTAATTCAATTTGCATTTACTGGGGAATATCCAATTTGTCTGCTTACATGGCAGACGCAAGTGCACGTATCCGATTCATATCAGATGTATTTCCACATATGAGTGAGGCCTGAATCCGATCTGTGCCACATGAGAGGGAAAAAATCGGAATGGGGTCACTTGAACCATGCAGTGTAAATGGGGCCGTAGTGGACTAAAAAGTACAAAATTATGCTTTAGTAAAGTAAAAGTTTCTCAAAATAAAAATAATTACTTAAATACTTAAGTAGCCTTTCTACTTAAGTAGTATTTCATATAGGCTATACTTGTGTGAGTGGGACAGTAACGAATTATACTTTGTTACTGTACTTAAGTAAATTTTTCAAGTTTGTATACAGTGTGGTGAATGTAGATGGAATAGATGTGATGAAGCCTTCATAACAGCCTTCTGTGTGTACTTTACTTTCAACATTGCATGTCCACCACACCTGAAAAACACACTGACTTTCCTTCAGAGACGCATTGTCAACATTGTGGAAGAGGGAGACAAGCCACTGCCAGTAACTTCACTCCGGATGATTAACCTCTTGTATTAGATCCTCATCATGCCTCAACTCTATCATTGCCCAAAGTGCACTCGAAGGACATCGACTCTTGTGAAGTTTGTACATGGACATGAACCAAATTTTAGTACAACCTGTGATATAGATCAGTGCCAATCAACTTTTTCACCATTCCATTCTTTTAGAAAACGTGTACAGGAAGCACAGTTGCTTTGTTTTCGGACAATCTGATAACAAAAATGACAGTCCCAGTGAAGAGTCAACAGTACAGCAACACAGTTTGAACTGTTAATAATGGGTACAGTATATTCCAGTATGTGAGTTATAATTGAATTGTTACAATATGAATTGAGAATGTTTTGTACTTTATGTGCAGAATTTTGTTACTTTTGTGATTAAAAAAATTGTGAAACATGCATTTCCTGTTTTGTATTTAAAATTCGTTAACAAAATGCTCACAAAGCATAATGCTTCTGAAGGAATTAAATCGCACCATGCATTTAGATTGGGTACTGCAAAAACATGAACACACAATTAATAAATGATTTGTACAAATGTGTAATAGTACATTGCCTCAACTGATCAACTTTGCCGAAAGTCGCTGTTTGGATTCAAACAGCTTAACTGATGCTTAATTGGATAATTATTGCAGTGATTATTATGTTTCTAACATGTTTAGCAACAGGTCTTCTAACTATCATTGATGGAGTGTGTAGCTTTTCATTTCTTAAAGAACCATATAGGAAGACACATCATGGCCATATTCCAGGATGTCAATGTCAAGATTCATCAGGCTCAAATTGTAAAAGAATGGTTGGGAGGGAGCATGAAGAATCATTTTCACACATGAATTGGCACGTGTGTGTGTGTGTGTGTGTGTGTGTGTGTGTGTGTGTGTGTGTGAGAGAGAGAGAGAAATAATTGACGATGGACTGTTGTATTATTGAAAATGAATGTGCACAAAAGGTGATGCTGTAGTCAATTATTTATTGTATACCACTGCATTGTTGAATTCTTGATGCTGATTGGTTGACATACTCATATATGATCTCTTTAGAAAATATGATGTAGAGTATCCTCACAGTCCTCTGAATCTAATCTATAAAGAATGTGCTCTCAGAATCAAAAAGAAAAAACAAACAAAAAATGAATTAAATATTTCACAAGGAGAGCCAAAAAAAAAAAAAGGGGCTGCCAATGTCTACATTTGTGTAAAAATGTCACCTTATATTTTCTGTCCTTAAGTCTGTGCACATGTACTGTGTAAAACTGTCAAAAGCATTTTATGCATGGCCTAGCACAGTGCAAAAATACATCAAACAGCTATTTTCATTCTGTACATAGTGCAACGTCTCAAACTCAGTTCCTGGAGGGCCTGAACACACCTGATCCAGCTCATCAGGGTCTTCAGGATTAAAGACACTTCCACGCGGGTGAGCTGGAGTTAAACTCTGCAGGGGTTCTGCTGGCCCTCTAGTTTACTGAGTTTGAGACCACTGATAATATAGCGGGTCTGCTATGTTCTTGTAAATTGCATTAGTATTTGCATTCTTTGCCTATTTTATTGTGTTAAAAATGTGAAGAAATTGTTCTGCTCCATAGACTTCTGAAAATGTTATTCAATCTAACAAAGGCTTTTAAATGTGTGTTCTGTGCACATTTATGAGGTTTGTTTACTAAATCCTGCATTTGAATGGGTGGACTCTATAGTCGTATATTCATCCAAACACCTGATCACATTTCATATTCACAAATGTAAATTAACAAATGGCATAAATGTGATGTCAAAATCTAAAAACAACAAAGCAATTAAAACAACTGCAATATGCTCTTCATTTAAGATTTTCATATGAAAAGTACCTATTTATGTTTATTCAACAATATAGTTATGTAGCCTACTCTATCTGTTTTGTTCCCCCCCTTTTCTTTCTTTTTTTTTTGGTAATTTCTATTGTATTTTTAAGCATGTGATATGTTCTTCTGATGTAATGTAAAAGTTACCCTTGTACATGCTATTTGTTGGAAATAAAGCATTAAAAAAAAAACCTGATATAGTTTTCGCACTGTCCAATGCTTCCATCTAGTGTAGCATGTTCACATCACAGTAGTGTTATAAAACCCACCTGTAACTGGGGAAATATCCTTTTTCTTTTTTGGGGGGGAACCGGTGAACGTTTCACAACTTTAATAAAATGGATAATCAAATACAAAAAGAAAGTAAAGGCAGCAGTCCCTCACGGACGACTGCTGTCACACATAATAAAACAGAAACACAACACAAAATCCAGGCCTGGCCTCTCTCGTCCTTCACTGTCATTGCTCCTCCTTTTATGTTTCCGCTCCTTTATGAAGGTAAAAGAGTAGCAAAACTCGAGAGCATGATGTGAATTTGAGAACTTGTACAATAAATATTCATACTTGTATATTAAAATTTACACTCACAGCTCCGATGTGAAAACCTGTAAAAAATAAAATATGAAGTTGAATGTTGAGATTTGCACTCGCAGACAATAGTCACAAACCTGTATTCTGAATTTGAATCGGCAGACAAGTAGTCACAAATGTGTGAAATGCCAGGGGGGAGGGCACACACCAGCTGGTCACAGAGTCACTAACCAGGGGTCCGTTCTTCGTACGTCGCTAACTCACTTAGCTGGATTTGATTGTTGGCGAATTGGCATGATCTTGGATTGTTTGGTTCTTCGACGCTCATCCTGGACTTGCTGTCATAGCAACAGGTGCGCAATCTTAAACCTGCTCGCGTGCAGGCTTATTTCATGTTAACAGGATTAGATCCCGGCTTTATAAGCGGAGGTGATCCGGGAAGTCCTTTAGCGCAGCGCGATAGCGTACTTTTAGAGAGATATAGTTTTTCTCTTGACTCGTGAGTGTCATTTGTATCATTAATTTGTTGGAACAACACATTTAATGTCGGAGTCGGGCTTTAACAACAGCACAAACTGTGTGCATTTCCCTGAGATTCTCTGCGAGTGATACGGTCAACTTGGTGAAAAGTGCTGCCTGTCGTGCCATTCACAAAGTTTACCTCGCGCTCAAGCTTTTTTTAGGGGGTTTTATGGTTTTTCCAGACCCAAGGTTGTAAAGCATTTTTTTTTTTGCCAATGCAGGTACATTATATTTTTTAATAAAGATCATGCAATCATGACTTAGCCAATAAGTATGATTTACAGTAGCCTTTGTGTCAGGCTTCACTAACGTGAATGGTGCCAGAGACTGTACACACGTTCCCATCAAGGCCTCAATGAAGAGGATTTTGTGAACAGTGTAAATGTGCAGGTAAGTTACTATTACAATTCTAAATATATCATATTAGTAATATTATTATATGAAATAAAAAAAAAGGAATGGAATCAAAAAGTATGCAGTTGACTGACTAAAATGTCTTGGCGGTGTGTGACACTATATATCAGTCACATAGTCACATGTAGCACATTATTTGAACATGGAAACGGAAAATATAAATATCAAGCACACTGTATTGCATAGGCTACACGTATTCTGAGCCTAACATAACTATTTTTTTTCATTATGTAGGTGATTACAACATGCTTGGAGACACAGGGGCTATACCTGCACTCCTGCAGGCAGTATTTTATGACCCCATTCCCTGACCCACAACCCGGACAATGGAGCTCAAGCCAGGACAAGGGCACAGTTTTAAATTGACCATGGGCAACTAAAGGGAAAATTTCAGTGTCTGAAAAGTCTGAGGGTTGCACCTGACAGGGACTGTGACATTATTGTTACATGTGCCTTATTACACATCATTACACATCAGAAAGGAGAGGATCCCTGTGGTGGAGGTGCAGCCTGATGATGACCTCCAGCCTAATGATCTCCAGCCTGATGATGACCTCCACCAGTGCACTTGGACGGACCTAGTAGCAGAGCGGCACGGGACAGAATTGTGGGACACCATTTTTAAAATTCACTAAATGTTTAATAAAAGACAAGACAAATATGCTTAGTTCCTTTTTTATTTCAATTATTCTTTTTAAAGAAAAGCCAGTGATCAAGCCATCTTTTGCCTGCAATAAGAGATATTATGCAAGGTCAGCAATAGTACTCCGTGTGTTCTTTTAGAGAGATATTTTTACATTAGCCTACATGCAGTGTTCACTTTCATAAAGTAAAGCAATTCAGGCTTTAGACCAGCCATTTGGATAATAGGCCTACTTAATTTAATGCAGCAACAAATTATTTTACAGTGTACTAAGATAATTAAAAGCTCATTTACCAGTAATGAAGCTGTTGCTGCTACTGGTCCCTGCCGTGGGTCTAAGGACGAGCTGCCCCCAGAGATGCCCCCCACAATAGGGTCAATTCTAGGGGTGTAACGGTACATGTATTCGTACCGGACCGTTTCGGTACAGGACTTTCGGTACGGTTCACATGTGCACCGAATGCAATCTGTCACGTAAATTAGGCTAGTTTTGTGTGCGGAACATGCGTCAATTCCGAGTTTCCACACGAACATATTAAGTGTCGGAAGTCTCCGCGTTGCACTGATTAAATCTGATTAATCGTTTTTGTGATTCAAATACATGTAAAATATTACCATAACATCTGTCTTCCTGTGTGCGGAAATTTGTTTATGTTGCTGTGACAACGAAACACGTGCATGCGCGCCTGTGTTAAGAGCGCTTGTTGCTCCATGCGCGCTGATGTGCTCATCTGTTGACATTTCCAAATGCCTTTCAGTTGCTTAATAAAAGCGGGCTTTCCACACAAACAAACGTACATGTGTCATTAGTATGAGAAAAAAAAATGGGATTTTAACTCTCGGGTCGGGCTCGGACATAAATATCTTTATGCCTGTCGGGCTTGGGTCGGGTTCGGTTACTGCTGTCTAAAATCTACTGCCTAAAATTCGGCCCGATCACCACATACACGGCACGCTCGCTTTAGCCCAGCCTCTCGCTAGCTATGGCCAATATTTTATTTAGTGGAGAACTTTGCAGCAGTATTTTATTTCTTATTCTTTTTTTATTTTATATATTTTTTATTATATTTTATTAAAAAGTGTGTTTAAAAAAGTGTAAACAAATTGTTAAAAAAAGTTTATAGTAAACAACCAGCAGTTTAATGTTTTGCATTTCTTTCCCTTACTGTACCGAAAATGAACCGAACCGTGACTTTAAAACCGAGGTACGTACCGAACCGTGACTTTTGCGTACCGTTTCACCCCCTAGTCAATTCACATTCAACCTAAGGGCCAGCCCTTCTGTCGGGGAGTAAGTGACCACCACCTGTTTTTTGTTAAAAATTGTATAGCCTTTTTCTTGGTTGCTGCACATGAACAACACATGCACATCATTATAACGGTGTATTTTTAAAAGAGACCAAGAACAGTATACGTAGCTAAGTAAAGATTACCATTTTCACTTTTACTTGTTCCAATGTTCTAGTGGGTGGTGGCTCTGACATTACAATGAACAAAGTAATTATGAAATTAAATTAAAATAAAAAAATGTATATACTGAAACAAGTGATAGAAAAATTTAACATGGTCCCCACTATTGCATTTAATTTGTTTGCTACTATTTGCCAGCCCCATCTCCTGGCTTTTTACAGACTTTGATGTCCCTGGCGTTTTCATTAAACGTTAAAATTCTTCTAGGCAAAAATAAACTTCGACTAGGCTACTAGCTTTTGCTCTGCTGCGGAGAAAAACTGTGCGTGCTCTTTTGCCACGGTGAGCAGCCAATAGCAGCGTTGCTGATCAATGTTTCTACTATCGATACATGTCCCCTTTTAAACCAGCGCATGCACGCGCATTATCTCAGATAACTCAATCCAGCTATACTAATCATAACCGGCTGGTGTGTTCGAAGAACCCAATTAGCCAGATCATGATTAGGCCGATTATATCATCTTGGATGTCTCGTTTGATCTCGGATGTTTTAAGCAACGTACGAAGAACGGGCCCCAGGTGAGGCTCAAGACAAAAGATGGTGGCAAGGGTCCTAGAGCAACAAAAGGCCATCTTCTGACAAGTTCTGTCTTCTGACTAAAAAAGCAGGCACCTGATCCCAACGTGGCAGGATATTGACGTCCTTGAGTCAATGCATGCGGCCTTAACCCTCTGGGGTCTAAGGTGTTTTTGGGGTCCTTGAGATGTTTTGACATGCCCTGATATTTGTATTTTTTTCAGTTGCTTATAAACATATTAATGGCAAAGGTGTAATTACACTCTATTTAGCACGAACATGGCTATCATAATATGTGAGCAACATGTATGTACATGTTTGTATTTTTGAGAGAATATTATTTATGCGTGGTTATTCAAAAAACTCAAACTTAAATTTTCTGATATAAGACCACAAACGACCAACTTCACATATTCCCACAATACTTTTGACTAATAGATGTTGTCGGCTAAAGTGTTTACTTTAAAATGATCTGAAAATCATCGGGGCTAATCGTTCAAATTAAACAATAGATTGATTTAAATTTTGTAAGACACTTTTTGTTTGGAAAAGGCAATATGCAGGTGGGCGTGAATGATCCAACAAGGTCATGAATAATGTCCTAATTCACACCTGAGAAGACAAAGAAGACCTGCTAATGCTGCATACTAATGAGCCTTTCATTCAGGCGTCACTGAGCCACAAGAAAGAATGCAAAGACAACACACACATATATACACACACACACACACACACACACACATATATATATATATATATATACACACATACATATACATTATATATATATATATATATATATATATATATATATATAACTACAGAATTGGTTCAGAGTTGAAAACATCTTGAAAAAAGTGTATTTTTCCACAAACTGTGTATGCTTGCAAATTGTATAATATCCAAGGTAAACATTTCTAGTAATTGTGCAGTTAATTCTCATTCATATTTTCAGAAAGTTTTGGATTATGTAGGCTATCCTCTCCCCAAATTTGTCACTAATAAAACACAAAAATAATTTAAAGAGAAGGTTATATTGACCTTTTAAGATTTTGTTTGCACCTTGTAAATTAGGTTTTGATGTGGCAGTAAAAACTTTATAATCTATCCAAAACGAAATGTTGTCATATTTCGTCTGTAACATATCGTCTTTTATAATATATATTAGGGCATAAATGTTAATTTGCAGTTTAATATGTTGCTTATACAAAGAAATTTTATTTCAACGTATTCAGTCGATTTTTACCCATCTCAGTTGGCAATATAGATAGTTTGCTAAAAGCGAAATTCATTCACACACAGACACGCGCGAGCTGTAGTAAACAAACGTATGCATATGTGCCGTTCATTCATTCAAACACAGAAATGCGATTCAAATTTAAAGAGTCTTTTGCGGTTTGCAGACACCATTTCATATCGCGATTAGAACAAAGCACTTACTGATGATCTGCAGCTGGATCCGTTGTTCGGCTACTCCAGCACGTTTGAGGTAAAATTTCCAGGATTATCACGATATTATTATTCCTCACAGCGAGTGTGTTATCCAGCTGTTGTGGGCGTTGACTGGTTTGCATGTGTTGCTTCAGGCACAGTTGCCAACTCTCGCGAGACAAATAAGCAACTGGAGCTTCAAAAACAAGCCCAAAACACGCCCAATATTATTAGATTATTTAGTTTCAGCATTATCATTTATTATTTATTACCAATAAATGAGCATGCAACATATTAAACTGAAAAAACTACTTTATTACAAAAGGATAAACAGATTAGGGAAAAAAAAGGATAAAAAAATCAGCGAACTGCAACAAAGCAGCTTGTGTTTTTCTGTGCTTACATGTTGTAGGAGGTCTCCATGGTGAGCACGAATCTCCGTTTTACAGTACCTGCACATCGCTATCCAGTCTTTAAGTTGTTTATCCTTTTCCTAGTCTTTGTTGTACTTTTTGCCATACTTGGACCACTTCGTTGGAGGCATTTGTTTATAGAAATTGAAATGTGTGTATTTATTTACGTCTATCATAGCTTACAGCGTCGCGTGCGCCTGCACGTTGAACGTGATTTTTATATACTGTCTATGGATTTTTCCTCCAATGAGGGGGGTAAGGGGGCGGATTCGGCGGACTGTTTTGACGAATTATGCCACAGCACTTATATTATTGCACTGATTGGCTATAGCTGTGAGCAGACAGTGTCAATCAATGTATTTGGGATTGTGAAAACGGCAACCGTGACCATAGATGTAAAGAAAACGAAGTTGCGTGTCAGATTTTCCTAACAAGCAATCATATTTTTTTAATAAGCCCAAAAAAACGCAATCCGCAACCCATGCTGTTTTAATGCGACTTACTAATAAAAAAAGCCCAAAGTCGCGGATTATAAGCGGACTTGGCAACTATGGCTTCAGGTCATCTGTGTCTGAATAGCGCGCTCTCGATGGGCGTGTCACATTAGCAGAGTAATGAGCTTGCCAGAACGATAATGAGAACGGCTGATCTCTCTTTTTATATAGATTACATAAACAGAGAATATTTATTTTAGTTTTGAATTAGATCATTTAAAACTACACACTTAAATGATTATAGAGATATATATCTCATGTCTGAGTGAATAGTATTCGCTGAGTTTTGTTTAAGTTTAGAGACGTGCTTCAGAAAAAAAGTTAACGGAGACAGAGAGGCAGAAAGCACACCCTGTATATTTTCTTTATTTTACAAAAGCACAATGTTTCTATTTCGATTGTAAGTGGACACATAAAAAAGTAGACATTTAACAGCTTATTTTTTCATATTTCTTAAGTCTGTATGACCAAAACTGACTGAGTATTTTAGGTCTATTTTGCTGCTATGTTAAAAAAAAAAACGAGCAAAACGCGCCCACGCGTTTGCCGACCTCAGAGGGTTAACTCCTCTCCTGGACTTCGCAGACTCCCTTTCTAGGGAGTCATATGTGACTGTCTCGTACGTGAAGCCTGTGCTCCACCTTTTCCGCTCCAATTTGCTGAAAGTTAATGAAGTGGCTCACAAAAGAGCTGAAGACTAAAATAATGACCTATCTCGACGAGAAATATGCTGGCCCTGACACAGATGATCTCCTTAACATGGCTACCTTCATGGACCCTAGGTTTAAATGCCAATACTTCGGACCAGAGAAGGTAGGGGCCATTCAAATGAGAGCAGTGTCTGAGATCATGGATGAAGACAAAGGCCAGTCACAGGCAGGGCCTTCTGAGGGAGCAGCAGACCAAGGTGCAGAAGAAGGAGTTGCCAGTGGACCACCTCTGCCACTGGGCATGAAGAAGCAACGCAAGTCATTGGGGAGCTTCTTCAAAAAACAGTGTCAAGAAGAGGATGCTGCAGTGAGCTGGAAAGGTACCTGGTGTGCCCTAATGCAGACAGTAAGTCTGAACCTCTGGACTGGTGGAGGCTTCATGAACACAACTTCCCCAGATTGTCTCAGATGGCGAAAAAGTACTTGTGCATCCCAGCCGCCAGCACACCTTAGAAATAATTTTTAGTACTGGGGGTAATATTGTTACATGCACCAGGGCAGCTTTAGACCCAGAGAAGGTCAAACAGCTGGTGTTCCTAGCACAAAACCTGGAGTGAAAATTTACTTAAATAGTTCAAGTATGTTTAGAGTAAAAAAACTTGAAGAGTTATTCATATTTCCATGCTGCTTTTATATTTCAATCAATGTTACTGTACTGTATCAGGTTTATTTTTTATGTTACAGATGTAAAGTCTACCTCAGTTTTATTTTAATTTCTCCTATGCTTACAAAACACTGCACATATTTCAAAACACTTTATTCACCAGACGGTGAATCAGCTAGTGAACTTCCTAGCTCTAAACTTGCAGAAAATAGTTCTTCTCAGGTTTCTCAATGTTTATATCTAACACTTTGCACTATTTTATTACACTTTATTAAGCATTTCTTACGTATTCTTTAATTTTGCACCTTAATGTTAAGAGATAATTGTTAAGTGTTCATTGTGATTTCAGACTTATGCTTGCATTTTAATTATTTGAGTGTTTTTCATGGTTGTGTTGACATTTCTGCCTTTATAACTGAGGGGATTAGACTCAGAGGAATGTTAAGTTTAAAATAAAAACGATTAAATGTAATATTTTTCTCCTGGTCCTTATTTTAAATAGGTAAATAACTATCGATATCGACCGATATGAAACACTTATCGTGATGCAGTTTTCAGCCATATCACACAGCCCTACTTTAAATATTTTGTTGCATTGTAAAAAGTTTCGGTGCATAGTACGGACCTATCTGCGATCACTCTGCTTGGTTCTGACCAAAGAAGAGCACTTTGAAATCTCTCTTACGCACCATACCGGCTGTGCTTTAGCGCATATCTCTATAGACTATATAAGGCCTATAGACTGTATCTAATCTAATATTTAGGAATCTAATATTTCCCCAAAACATAGTTTAGTTCTACTCGTATAACATGAGGCCGAATATTTCACAATTCTGTTTAATTGTTTTAAGTTTTCAACGATACAGATCAACAACACTGCCCGACTGTTTCAATCAATACTCGGGCACAGAACTTGTTCATTGACAACGTCATCTGTCATGTAAAACATGCTCCAGACGAGCTCATAAAGATCAATCACACATCTGGTCATAAGTGGCGATAGACCTGCTTGACGATTTCATACAACATTTATTTCTTTGGATTTTTTTTTTTTTTTTCACTATAACACACCAGCTATAGTGGAGAGGAGAGAGAGTGATAGAGCCAATTCAATGGATGGGGATTGTTAGGAGGCCATGATTGGTAAGGGCCAATGGGTGAAATGTGGCCAGGACACCAGGGTTACACCCCTACTCTTTACCAGAAATGCCATGGGATTTTTAATGACCACAGAGAGTCAGGACCTACATCTCATCCAAAGGACGGTTTCATTAACAATTTATTTTAATGATTTCATTAACAACAGACAGAGCTTGGCTTATCATACAGAGAAGATGCATTAAAATGTAGCCTATATGCTACTATTAGAGCTTTATGCTGATGACACTGTCATCTATACATCTGATCGGGATTTGCTGCAAGTTCAAAGACCTCTTCAATCTGACTTTGATAAAGTGCAACAGTGGCTGTCCATTAACAAACTTCTGTTGAACATGAAGAAGTCCTGCTGCATGGTGTTCTCCACGATACAAAATCGCCGCTGTGCTTCCTGTTTTGAATTAAAGTTTTTAGATGGGTCCCTTATGCAGATTGTGGAGGAATTTAAATATTTGGGCCTCTGGCTAGATTCCAACCTTACCTTTAAGATACATATTGATACTATTATTAGGAAAGTATATGGATGTCTTAACACTCTGTATAGATCAATTAACTGTTTTTCATCTCCAGTCAGGAAAAAAAATATTTCTCAACTGGTAATACCAATTATTGATTATGCAGATATAGTCTACACTAATACCTCTGAGTCCAATCTCAAACCCCTTAATGTTGTATTCAATTCTCTTTGCAGATTTATCTTGAACTGTCCATTTAAAACTCATCATTGCTTTATGTATGATTCACTACACTGGCTGCAACCTAAACCACGAAGGGATTACCACTGGATTTTGTTTATTTTAAAATGTGTTAATTCCAATTGTCCTGCATACCTTAAACAGTACTTAATACCCTATTCTTCAACATACTCACTTAGACACCTCCAATATCCAACATTTTTTACGGTGCCAAGGTTATTTTCTGTAGCTGGTAGGAGAGCATTCCAATATAAAGCCCCTCATGATTGGAATAACCTTCCTCTTTTTTTTCCTCTACATTTGGTTTATTCAAATTGTCGCTTTATTCTTTTCTTAAAACTACATGTTCTTGTAATTAGGGACACCAATGGTATTACATATGAATGGCTCAGGTTAAAACATTTAGTAATACTTCAATATGTGTGCTATGTTGGTTGTGGGTGCAGGGCAGGTGAGCGAGGTGCTGTTTTGTGTGTGTTTGTATTTGTGTCTTTTTTGTGTGCGGTGTGATTGGCTGTTTATGTGCGCAGGACCCCCTTGAAAATGAGATGATACATCTCAAGGGGCTATCCTGAAATAAATTCAAAATTCAATTCATAAATTCAAATTCAATTCACTATGAGATAACAACTAATACAATAGGCTACCGCCAATTACCCGGTCTTCCACAACGATTAACAGCCCTTTCGGAAATCCAAATCGGATCAAAAGCATCACAATATCAACAAATAGCATTGCAAAAAAATTGCCAACAGGCAGGCTTAAAAGATTGCCAAATGGGAAGATAGATAGGCATCCGAAATGACAGGAGTAGTCGGCGGGGTTTGCTCTTAAAAATGTCAATGATTTCATCGAAGTCGAGAGTTACTGTAAGCTCTCTCTCAAATGTCAACAGAGGATATAAGGCGAGAAGTAAGCATGGGGCTCACTTCTCAAAAACACATTTGGTGTTTTAATCCGGTTGACACTGGAAAAGATGCGTTCAACTGTACAGGATGTCATTGGCAGTGTTATCAGAGCTTTTAAGAAAGCATGGATATTCAGGAAAACGTCCTCATTGCATTTGTCCAAGTGTGTACTTCTTGTTTGGCAAGTGATAAGAACGTCCAGAATGACTTTGATGTGCTCCCGATTCCTCTCTATGATTTCATCCTGTCTGCCATCTGTGTTGAGTTGATGGATGTCAGAGCCACGCTCAGACATTGACAGCCTGTAATTGTTAAATGTATCCAGTGCAAATGTGAGCGATTTGCTATTTTGGTGCCAGTCCCGGTATCCAGTCTGGCTAAACGTCTCCTCCCTGCCCCGCTCAACAAAGTCCCTGCACATCTTACAGAAGGCTGCATCCTTCCTAATGTACTCAAGGAAATTGTATCTGCTATACCAGTTTGTGGAGAAACTCCTTGCTTTATCACCTATTACTGTGACTGGATATTTTAGCACTGGTTGAGTTGTGGGCTCATCCATGTGTAACCGGAATATGCTGCGCCTTTAAGTGGGCAGATGACGTAATGGGCAGGCTGTGTTTAAAGTATCGCAGGTGTCTGCTCGTCGAGCGACGCTCTGAGCGAGTTGTGTCTCTTCCTCTGCTGGCGCGTTGGAAGAACTGTTTGACCCACTGTGCCCGACAATCCAGAGTGAGTAAACAAGTTTTAATAGTAGTCGATTTTAAAAGAGATATATGTTAGTATAAAGTGCATTCACTATAATTGGTAAATGTGTTTTAGGATTTCTCTTGCACCAATGACGTGAGAACAACGTGCGCGTGCCATTTTGCGCTTGGCTTCGGCCACCTGACGTGAGTGAATGACCAAGTTTGTTTATGCTTTTTTTTAAATTGATCAAATATTAAAATGTGTATTTTAGGAGTACTATTATTCGGCCGACTTATGCATCTTAATCATCCATTAAGTGAGCCTTAGCGTATTAACAATGTGAGTATTTTTATATGATTGTTTTAAGTGTAGATTGTTGTATGTGTAATCAAAATGTGATGGTTTCGATTACAGGTCAAAACCTTCCTTGGTAAATGGCCATCGTTTTTTCCCCCACTGAACTTGGGATTTGGTTGCTTTATTTATTTTTGTTTATTTGTTATACTTAGATTTTTGTGGTATTCATTTTTGCAAAGTCTGCCTGTCTTATTTAGTGGTATACCCACTGATCTATATAGAATGACTATAGAAAAGCTGGGGAGAGGAGCTTTGAGAGTGTCTGTCTAGGCTAACTGCAGGTGGCAGTAATGAAGTGTTTTATTTTGTGATTTGCCCTTTGAATGAAGAAGAAAATGTTTACCTCCTCGTTAAAATATACACGTTTAAAATATTATATTTAATTTTGAAGTGTCCAGTGTTCGTAATTCACTTATGGGACTTCAGTGTAGCTTAAGATCAGTGGTATAACTAACGTTAGTTAAAATCCCAAAACGTTAACTAAAATGGCAATTTCTTTGCAAAAGCTGTACGAGAACACTTAACGTTAGTCGGCCTTCACTGAAGAGCTATCGTCACAGGTAAGAAAAACATATGCATAAAGATGATGCTACTATTAATTAAATAGTGAATGCTAAAGACCTATATTTTTGTGAATTGGTGAATATTCAGGTGAATAGTGTTTCCTGGCCACGAATTAATAATAGCTCAGCACGTTTTACTAATTTGTTCCCTCGTTTTACTATATTGTGGCCACATTTTAATTCGTTAAATCAAAATGAGGGAGGGAATTAGTTCAACGTGTCCACTATTTATTAAAACGAGGGAACAAATAACTTTTTTATATCGTCATAAAACATATATAATTAGAATACCTAAATTATGTTCCTTGTAAAAAAGTTTTTGCCTCAGTCAGTTGAAGGGATGGTACAATTTTTGCCCATGATCAGGATGGCATGGCACTTCCTAACATTACAGTAGACTGGTTGTAAAACTGCAGAGCTTTATATAGTAGTGACATTTGATGCAAAGCAAACATTTACTTAATTAATTAAAAAAACTATTTTTAAATGAACATCTACATTTAAAAGAGAGAGACATGGTCAAGGTTTAAAATTAGAGGTTTAATTGTTTTTAATCTTCAGTGAATTAATGCCGGCAAGGATTGCTGGAAATTTAAACTGTTCTTTATCTTATTGATTTTTGTGCAGAACAAGCTTGCCCAGAGTTTTGCGCAGACGTTTGCAGTGTGATGCAGCAGATGTTTCCTTTGCAAGGAAGTGGAGCCTGATGTTGGTGTAGCTGTCTGCAATGTACTTGATAAGAAGGAAAATATGATTGTTGTATGGCTCTAGGTTGAACATGTGTGCCTCAAGTTCCTTAAATGCAGAGCCACCATGGAGTTCCAGAACCTGTGTGGATAGCCTGCTTTTAAATTTGCTGTCCAATTCTGAGATGTGCCTTGTGAGTAAGTGCTGTTGAATACACCTCTCAGCTGTTTTGCAAATTTTTAGGACACTGTCTGATGGTCTGATAAGTCCACCACGGGACTTCATGTTGATGAGGGTGTGTCCAAACTCATCTGGGAAAAAGCTCTCTACACTGAGTGCTGATAAACATGTAGGGCAGTGCATCTTTGTAGCTGTTCTGACTACGAAGCCAGCTATGTATCCGACCACAGCCTCTTTAAACATGGACAGACTGGGAAGGCTTGCGGTGATGTATGTTTCTGTGTTCTCTTCTGCTTCAGGTTGCATGTCGCTTCGCCGAAATGACAACATATCAGAAGGTGTTGCCTCCAGTGCCACTGTGCTGTCCAGTGGAGAGCAGTTGCCAATGGCTTTGATAGCATGTCTCACTACCATTCTTTTGAATGCTGACTTAAACTGCCTCGCTGTGGGATTGTTGTTGCTTCCATTAGCTGAGCGAATGGCAGAAAAAAACAACTCAAGGTGGTCCTGGCTAAATTTGTAGGTCAGCAGATATTGTAACTGCGATGTTGGTGGTCTCACATACATGTCATACAATTGTTTAAAACTTTTTATTGCCATCAGGAAGCCAAGGAAGGCAGTTTTTTTGGCTGGTTCAACAAGGGGTCGTCCGTTAATGCCTGGCTCTTTCAATCCACTAATGTAGTTGTAAGCGTCCATTAAGAAAGCCATATTGGTGTTTTCATTAATGGACCTAAGTGGACTTTTAAATCCCCTGGCAATGGGATTTCTGGAATTCATCAGATCAAAAAGGCGGTCAAATGTCTCCAGGAATTTACATGTTGGCTCCAGCCAGAAAACTGGGGGAGCTGCAGGTGTCGCTCGCAGAACCGGAGGGCATCTGCCACACTGGCGCTTAGGGTCTGTGCAGCAAGGTTTACCTTCATTTTTTGACTTTGCCAATCTATGTGAGCTGATCTCAGTTTGTTGCCTAGATGTAGCCCTTCGTCCTTTTGCAGTCTGTGTAAAGACTTGATGTATTCCCATTTTATGCTCTTTCCATAGGGATCTACAATAATGCCAGGATGTTGAAGCTCAAGCCCTGTTGAACACCATGCACACAGCTCACTTGGCATGGGTCAATGATAAATCTAGCACTGCAAAGAAGTCAGCATATACTCGGGCAAAAAATGCAGCACAGACCCGCCTGCGTGAAATGAAGAACAGATGGTGGCAGTCAAAAGCTGAGGAACTTCAGTTTGCTGCAGACCGACATGATATGAAGACATTCTACCACGGTCTTAAGGCAGTCCATGGGCCCCCTGAGAGCTGGTTCTACACCTGTACGTGCCATTGACGGATCCCTACTTTCTGACAAGGCTGAGATCCTCAGACGCTGGGTCGACCATTTTCAATTGGTATTGAACCAGCCAGCTGCTTTTGATAACTCCGTGCTTGACGACATAGCGTAGTGGCCAACGGCCTCAGATATGGACGACATCCCGTCCCGGGAAGAAATCGCATGTGCCATTAAGCAGATGCCCTCTGGTAAAGCCCCGGGTTCTGATGGCATTCCAAGTGAGGTGCTGAAGGAAGGCGGACTATCACTTCTCGCCGCACTCAATGCATTATTCTGTAAAATATGGAGCGAGGAAGCTGTGCCTCAAGATTTTAAAGACGCATTGATTGTTCACATTTACAAGCGCAAGGGAGACAGAGCCTGCTGTGACAATCATCGTGGCATCTCGTTGCTCTCCATTGCAGGCAAAGTTTTGGCACGAATTCTGCTGAACCGCCTCCAACAACACGTTCATGACAGTGACATCATCCCAGAAAGTCAGTGTGGATTTCGTGTGGGCCGTGGTACTATGGACATGGTGTTTACTGCTAGGCAGATTCAGGAGAAGTGCCGGGAACAACACCTTGATCTTTAAATGATCTTTATTGACCTCACGAAAGCCTTCGATTCAGTTTCCCGCACCGGGCTTTGGCTCATTCTGCATAAGATTGGATGTCCAGAGAAATTCATTAATATCGTCCGCTCATTTCATGATGGCATGCTTGGTCAGGTGCTGGATGATGGCGAAATGTCTGACCCATTTGGCATCTCCAATGGCACCAAACAGGGCTGTGTGCTTGCCCCTCTGTTATTCAGCATATTTTTTTCCATGATGCTGTCCGTGGCTTTTAAGGACTGCGACATGGGCATTCCAATCCAGTTCCGTACAGATGGCTGCGTCTTCAATCTACGCAGGCTTCAGGCTCGTACAAAGACACATTCAGCAATTCTGCGTGACCTCCTATATGCAGATGATTGTGCACTGATGGCGCACACCCTTACCGAAGCTCAGTCACTATTCGGTAGTTTTGGAACTGCAGCTTCTAGGTTTGGGCTTACTGTCAGTCTAAAGAAGACAGAAGTCATGCTTCAAGCGGTGAACAAGTCAAACTCCAATCCACCGGTAATTACTGCAGGGGAGACAGTGCTGGCAGCCGTTGACAAATTCTGCTACCTCGGTAGCATTCTCGCAGCTGATACGACAGCGGACTCCGACATCAGTGCCCGCATCGCAAAAGCTAGTTTTGCCTTCGGTCGACTGTCCAAGAGAGTATGGGATGAGCACGGCATTCGGCTGGACACAAAAGTGGCAGTATATAAGGCAGTCATCCTCACAGTGCTGTTGTATGGATCTGAGTCCTGGACCATTTATCGCCGGCAGATTACCAAACTTGATCAGTTCCATATGCACTGTCTCCGTTGTATTGCACATGTCAAATGGCAGGATAAAGCTCCAAATACTGAGGTACTTCAGACCTGTGGCATCACTGGTATTGAGGCCTTCCTGCTTGCTGCGCAGTTCGCTGGTCTGGACATGTTGTACGCATGGCAGATTCACGCCTACCGAAGCAGGTTTTTTATGACCAGCTCCAGAGGGGCATGCGCTCTCAAGGAGGGCAACTAAAACGCTACAAGGATAGCCTCAAAGCCAATTTGAAAACTATGCAACATGGACCCAAATGACCTTGAAGAGATGGCTGCAGACAGGACATCATGGCGAGCACAGTGCCATACTGCCACACACTCCTTTGAGCTCAGCCGAATCACTACTGCAGTAGACAAACGAAGACGCAGAAAGCACAATGCCTCAACATCTGTTACAACATCTAGCCAGTTTGTGTGTGACGCCTTTGGCCGGCCATGTGCGTCAAGGATCGGCCTCTATTCACATTGTAGGACGCACCAACAACAACAACTGTGACGAGATCTGTCGTGTCGACAGCTCAGACCACCACAATAATGCCACAGGACCCCAAGGTGTTGCAGCTTTAGCATATGACAGACATCTAAGATGGCATGGATCCTTCTGTGGCTGTGCGATGGATCTGGGAAACTGGGGTTCAGGTTTGTGAAATGCAAGTCTGCTCCAAGGTCCTTTACCATGGAAAAATGTGTTGATGGACAATCACACGTCAGGGATACCACCCTCACTCCCACATCTGACAATTTATGGATGCATTGCCGCACCAGAGTAGCCCTCTCTGACCCAGTCATTCCATGTGTTAAAAATATGCCACTGGAGCTTTCCAGTGGTCATGGATGCAGACAGCCATCAATACAAGTACCTCTGTTGCCATTGGTATGCCTTCATTTGTTATTTTTGTGCCAATGTCTACATAACCAGACATTCTTTTGCCATCCCATTCAATGTGCTTCATAATGGACATTTCATCCATCATTAGTGCACAGAGCGTCTCCTGTCCCTTGGCCTGTGCTGCTAATGATTTAGCTTGGAGAGAGGTTAGTACCTCTTCACTGAATCCAGGATCTCCTCCAATGCTTCTGTACCACCTTCTTATTGTTGATGGGTGAGGTAAACCCAAGTTGAAGGTCTCCCTGACATGCTTGTAGGCCTTAGCTGAATAGAATTGCAGTGTAAGTGCAAATGACTTAAGGGCTGGGTGGTATTTTGTGTTACCACATTTTTCTCTCTTCAGGATTTCTAATGGCACTTCAGGACAGTTTTCAAGCATGAATGCCTCCATTCTCTGACAATAATAATAATAATACATTTAATTTATAACGCACTTTACATAAATTCAATGACCTCAAAGTGCAACAATGTAAAACAGATTAAAAACAGAGACATTCAAATAAAAATTTTAGCCATAAAAAGCTTTTCTAAAAAGATGGGTTTTAAGTCCTTTTTTAAAAGAGTCCACATTCTGAGGTGCCCTTAGATGGACAGGAAGAGCATTCCACAGACTGGGTGCAACTGAACAAAAGGCGCGGTCACCCATAGTTCGAAGCTTTGTCCTCAGAGGCTGGAGGAGGTTGGCCTGTCCAGAGCGGAGATGACGTGATGAGGAATGGGGGAGTGATGAGTTGTTTGAGATATAAGGGGGCAGTGCCATGAAGGCACTGGTGAGACAGAAGGGAAACTTTGAATTCAATCCTGTACTGGACAGGAAGCCAATGGAGCGATTTGAGGATAGGTGTGATGTGGTGGGTACTTCCGTACGCCCATCAGGATCCTAGCAGCACAGTTCTGAATGTACTGCATCTGCTGGATGTTCTTGCTTGGGATCCCGATGAGGAGTGCATTACAATAGTCCAGCCTGGAGGAGACAAACGCGTGGACAAGTTTTTCTGCATCGGGGAAAGTGAGTATGGGGCGAAGTTTAGCTATGTTCCTGAGGTGAAAGAATGAGGTTTTACAAAGATGTTTAATGTGGGCCTCAAAGGTCAAATGAGGGTCCATTCTGACACCGAGGTTTGTCACTGAAGATGAGAGATGGATAACTGAGATTCCCTGAGAGACTGAATGATATTCTGTAGGTTTGAACTTTTTTGTGCTTCTCCTGTTTTTTTTATTGTACATTCTGGATTTCTTTTTGTGATCTTTGATTGTTTTAATTGCTTTAATCAGCCTTCTGGTGAGGGTCTTTGGACTGGCAAAGCAGTAGCTGTGCTCATTTGTTGTGGGAGCCTGAAGAAGAGGATTATTAGGGCGTAGCACCAAATTCTGGGCCCTGTATACTCTCAATGTCAGTGGGGCCCCCCTACACATGCCATTGTACGATGCGGGTTAGCAAAATTAAAATTAAATTTTGAATGAAATATATATATATTTTTAATTTGAATATAAACAAGTATAAATAGTGTTTAAATCTATAATCAAATCAGATTATAGTAATGACTGGTTCTTTCATTCACCACCTGCATTGATGCATTTGACCTACTTGTGCTCAAATACCTTTAAACCTTAGGCTACATCGGGTTTGTGTACTAACATTTTGATCCATGATACTGATGCAAGTTTTAAATTAAAAACATTTATTTTTGAACAGGAGAACACGAGAGACAACTGTACCCTCAGAAACCAATCAAATAAGCTAAGCCTGCCATAATGAAAGAAAGAAAAAAGTAAATTATAAAAAAATAAAAGTCAAATGAGATGTAATCTACATCCCAGTAAATGCCCACTGACGAGTCGTTTTGTTTGCGAAATCAGTGATGAGATCTGTAAAGTCCAACTGTTTGGACAGCAGCAGCCAGGACTGGCCAGTGCTGCTACTGCTGGTGTGTCAGAACCACTGGTTGTTTCTGAAACTGGTTAATGTTGGCAACCTGACGTTAGCTGGCCTGGCCCATAATTTACTTACGGCGACAAGCAGCCTGGTTGACAAACTAAGCTAAAGATTTAACATTAGCATACTGTACATACATTAGCAGCAGCTGTCTGGAGTTGACTACGTTAACTTTAATTGGATGTAGGTGCATAACAAGCAAACTCAGTTCACCTTTTGGAAAGAAAGCAGTCATCAGCTGCTTCCCCTCATTCTGCCTTTGTTCATTTTCCTTCCTGTCTTTCTTTTTTTGAAAGCCCGATTTGAAAAGCCTGCAGCATGATCAGGCTCCCAGGCTCTAGACTCACTGCGTTACTTGTTTGCCGCCGGCTGCCGTCTATGGGCGGACTAAACCATTTGGAAGGGGGGTGGGGTCCAGAGTGTCTGGCACTGAGTTCATTCTCTCAGTTGGTGTTGTCAATATATTTTGAAATGAATAATGACATCAATTGGAGGGCCCAATTAATTCAAATTAGGTTACAAAAAAAAAAAATATATATTTACAAAAAAAGAAAAGAAAAAATGTATGGGATTTCAAAGGGCCCTCTCCCTAGACGGGGCCCTGGGTAGTCAGGTCCACTTTTCCCCCCACTACCACGCCCATGGGTGTCAGAGGTGTCCTCACTGCTGTCCAACACAGCCTGTGCTTCCCTTAAAGGTGAACTAAGTAACTTTTTTACCTTAACCGAACAGCTTTGGAGTCATTTTAATGGTTATATTACTGATTTAGGGTTGAATGGTGGTCGTCTCGCACCCCCCTGGTGCCTGTGAGCCGCAAAACCACCCTTGCAACTTTGGGCCGGCCTCAGTGTTAGGAAGTATCGTATGATATCAGGTCTCGCGAGGTAACGAATTGCTTTACGGCACTGCACGCGTACACGCCCCCATCCATCGAGTATCCGGCTAGCTATAAGGAAAAGGTAACGCTAGATATTGATTTCTTCAAGTTTTCGTAATGGCTGAGCATGTAAAAAAGAAGAAAGCTCGGAAATCTTTGTCAGAGGACCAAAGAAAGAGGAAACGGGAGACTGACCGAGCGAGAAGTCAGACTAGAGTTAATATTGGACCGGCTTTTTCAGAATGGAGAGAACTGAAAGAAACCGAAGCCTGCAAAACCGATGCTGACCTGGTCTTCTTGCTGTTGCACTTGTAAGTATCTTTAGAATAAACTGTGTTTAATGTTTGTATTTCTTGTAATTGTGACCTCAGGATGTTTGCTATTGTCTGTTTAGGTTTTTATTATGGTCGCTGTCTGTTACGGGGTTACTAGTACGCTAGATACTGTAACTTAGATGTTAGCATTTTCATTAGTAAACAAACGTGTTTGTTTTCTGTAGTGTTTTGACCGTTCCTCTATCCGGTTTTATTTGTGTTACTGAGATCGCCTATAAATCGATATGAAATTCTTCAAATTATGCTTTAGTTTAGCTTGTCGTCTGCCTCAGAATTAGTAAAGTTATATGTTACCGTGCTGACTTGACATAGCCTATAATAAACCAACACGAGAGCTGCTAGCTAATAATGCAACTTACTAACAGAACTGTTAGTAAACGAGAAATTTCATTGCAACTTCACACATGCAACTCCATCTGTGCTAGTTTGACCTTGTGTATAAATGATAAAAGATGGATACATTTCGTTTTTCTTTTTAGCTACAAGCGTTGGCAAGTGTCATCAACTCCGAGTAAGGGGCACCCCAGACCACCACTACCACGGTCTCAAGCTTCACGGAGGAATCTGACCGTGATCAGTATGTTCCTATCTAATAGCTTTACTAAAACTAGCTTTCATGGCTTTGCACATGCATAACTATAAATTACCATATTTTCAAACAGTGATGTAGCCATTCCTGAGCTTGGTGTTCGTCCACTAATTGGAGAGGGAGAAGTTTGTGCTTTGGAGTCAAGGTGAGTGTCTTTTCATTGGGTCATGTTAATTTTTTTAACTATATTTCTATATAATTGGTGTATGTTCACATATATTTATTGGTTGATTGTAGCATGCACTCCTTGGACATTACTGAAGAAAAATGTGACTCTCCAGATGAGGGGGGTGGTGATTATTTGAGGAGAACCTTGTAAGTATTTCACAGCAATGTTTCATATACTCACACTGATCTGTCACTCCAATCTAAGATGTATGTTGTTTTTCACACACAGCATAGAGATGGATGATTTTTATGGGGACCCTAATGATTTGAACTTGGAAGACGGGGACAGCTCGGACGATGATTTTTTCCCTTCTCTTCATCTACGGTATTTTACTTGCTGTACATTTTGTGTAGAAATAAAGCTGCCTCATTCATTCCTTAAAACACCTTACATATGAAACTGAATGATGAAAAATATTTGAACAAGTCAATTTTACATTTGTTCATATAATGAAGTACTATATCATCAATGTACTCATAGTTTGTCTCTTTACACAGGACTGTTAAAGCACATGATTTGACGGAAATATCTATGGATGAGGCTGTGCTTGATTTTGAAATGCCGGATCCTCCAGATGAGGACATAGAGAAATTATCTGAGCAGCATAAAGTTGTTTCTGAGGACGACCTTGTTGGAAAACAAGCCAACATCACATATAATGACAACCTCCATGCACTGGCCATGTACTTGAGACTTCCAACAGAAAAGTGCAACCACATAGACAAGTTGTCTGGACCATGCCCTGGTGCTCAGCCATTCCGGGGTGACACTGAAACCACGGGGTCCCGGAGTCGTTTTGGAATGGGTAAGATTATTGTGTGAGCGACTAACCTCAATGATTGTCGGCCCAATCCTCATATCCCATTTGAAAACTGTATGGGGCAGATAGTCACATGGGGTCAGCTGATGTTTATCAGTTCAGCTGTGTGAATTAACATACCTATGGCATAACAGTTGGGTTAAAAAAGCTTAAAAAAAGTTGGTTGTATTGTAGCATAACTATCTTTTAATAAAATTTGAATGTCTTTTCATTAGATATGCTCATTCGGACACATGGTGTGGCGATGGAATTCCCAGCCAACACTAAAATTCGGTATGCAGTCTGGTGATTTCATGTTGTCTATGAACGTTCTCCTGTCTGGAAATAACTACCGAAAAGTGGCCATGCTTTTTAAATTCATGAACATGGGGATGGTTGCTGAGAGCACATACTTCAGAATTCAAGACTCCTACTGTATTGAGCCAGTTCAGGAGTACTGGGAAGCAACTAGGGCTGAAGTCATAGATCATTTACGTCTAAAGGACCATGTTGTTGTCTTGGGTGAGTTTACTTTCAATATAACCTCAATTACATTGACATGTTTGTGATTAGCTATAAATTAACAATTACATCTCGAAATTATAAATGAATGTCTGTTTACTCTATTCACTAGGTGATGGCAGAATGGACTCTCCTGGTAGGTTTTGTAGTATAAATTGTTTTAGTAGTAGGATTAACAATGTTCACATGCTGACAGATTTATTTATTATGCAGGTCACTGTGCACAGTACTGTACGTATACGACCATTGAACAGGATTCCAGAGACATTGTGCACATTGTCTCTGTTGACAAACGTGAGACCAACCGGAATTCTGTAATCATGGAGAAGGAGTGTTTTGTAAGGACTATGGATGCACTGCTTACAGAAATAAAAATAAAAGAAGTGGTCACTGATGCCCACTCACAGATCACTGCCTTGCTGAGTAAGAACTTAGTATGACTTATTACTATTATATGCAGAACAGATTTGCATCATACCTAAGTTGTAAACTGTTATTGTTTTTTTATGTTTTTTTTACAGATCCAGAGCGTGGAAAATACAAGGCTTGGGGTATCCACCATTCACTGGATATTTGGCATGCTGCTAAAAGTTTAAGCAAGAAACTTCGACGGGTAAGCTTATATCCCACCCAAAAAATGTATACCGTGATTAACCTTCAACATGTTGGTTTGTCCTAATCATGGTATAGACATAACATGACATAAGACATATGTTTGAAAGTTAAATATTTACATTGTTATTTTAATCAGCTGGATCAATAAAGAACCAAACTGGAATTATGGTGTGGATACAAGACATTGTAAATCACTTCTGGTATTGCAGCAAACAAGCCGCAAACGAAGAGCATTTCAAGGTATGTTATTTGAATTTATTTTGTCATATTGACTCATATAGTTTGTGCCTGCATAATTTGTATTCCTTTTGTACAGATGATGTGGGTTGGTGTGCTACACCATGTAAGCAACGAGCATTCGTGGGCAAGTGGCTTTTGTGAGCATGAACCTCTTGAAGAGGGCAGTGAGAATAAGCCCTGGATCATTGCAGGTAATATCAAACAGACAATGAATATTAGGATATAGTGCCCTGTAAGGATGCAGTTATTTTACTCCTAATGATGTGGTGTGAATACAGGTTCTGCGGCTCATCAGGCACTAACTGCCATCGTGCTGGAGAAAAGGTGGTTGACACAGGTGAAGAAGTTCATAAACTTCAGGTAAGCATCTACAGTCAAAATAGCCCTTATTTTATGAGCAGATTGGATGGTTATTCATGTGTTTTTTTTTGTCTATTTCCCACACAGGACCACATCAGACCTGGAAAGCTTCCAGAACCACATTTTAATGTATGCTGCAAAGCGCATGTCATACACGCCTTTTATTTACAAGAGCCGGACTTTGCTTGCAGCTATCGACTACAACAAGCATAACCGACGGCTGCCAGCACGCAATCGGGAGGGACACAAGATGTAAGTTGTAACTTATATATATAAAACCTGTCTTTTGTTAACAATCTTTTTATAAATAATTCATATTAAAGGCTTCTTTTATCTACAGGTATCGGCGGTCGTACAATAAAAAAATCAAAGACTTGGGGGGTGTACACAGTGAAGGGAAAAAAAAACAATACTCCTACATCCCAGACATACAGAGAGCCATTCTGTCCAGGAGGATGAGAAGTGGTACCGGCCTTCCCAGAAATGTTTTAATTAAGCCTGACGACCCAAGACGGCTGGGTCTTCTTGCTTCAGTACAGCCACCACCCACTCACGAACTTGTAAGAGGACATATAGCGAGAGGAAACATAGTGTCTGAAAACCCACAAGACTAACGGAACTGCAATCTTCTATACAGAAATGTATAGATGAAAATATGTCATGCAGCACTGGCAATCATATGTTTGATTCTTGTAATTTATTATAATAAATATATTTTATATGAAAAAGTCTGTAATTGAATAACTGAAACACAACAAAGTTGGGGCAAACATAT
>JARPMJ010006343.1:0-7500 GCA_033366665.1 Phoxinus dragarum
AGTGCTAACCCTAACCCTAACCCTAGCTGTTAGCTGAGTGCTAACCCTAACTACTGCAGTTCAGATTCACAGTTCGTCACTTTGTAAGGCGGAAGCCTGAATGTTAAATCAGCTGCATGAGGAACTTTGGAGAAACCAGTTATTCTACCAACACAAGCTTCAATGTTTTATTTTGAAACAATACAAAAATAAAGCAACGGGCTGAAAAAGATTCACCAATATTTATTCCTACTATATGAATATTAAGAGGTTAAGAAGACCTAAATTCAAAGAAAACCCAGATGAAACATCACAGAGACACAAAAGAGTGGTAAAAATACAGGAACCCAGTTAAATATGAGACGAGGGCTTTGAAACTCAGACATCAATCAAGTAACGGCCTTTCAGAACACATGACCAGCAGTGAAACCAACCTATACAGCTCATCTACGCCTCGTCCATTATCAGGACACTCACTCAGGCAGAACAGCCACACACTACACACACACTGGACGAGACGCCACACAGAGGTGTGTGCCGGCAGTAGACTTATTAAAGCCCTTTTATTCTATCAAATCTCATATTCAGAATATGAGGATAAACTTTTATTGTTGCAATGCTTTGGTAAATCTTAATCAAAAACTTGTCAATTCCGACTTTTCATCTAAATATGAATATTTTCAGCTATGTCATAATTATGATGTACCAGATCATGAATGTTTAGTTATGATTGGCTGAGGAATGAACCAGTGTCTGCTGAACTCAGATCCTCGGCTCTTTGGGTTTATTGGGCGGAACGCTGGGAGGTCTGTCGCGGCTGTCGTAGCGCTCGGAGTAGCGGTCGCTGTCATAGTGGTCATCTTCACGGCCTCGCCGATCATCGTCACGGCCTCGCCGGTCATCGTCACGGCCTCGCCGATCATCGTCACGACCTCGCCGGTCATCGTCACGACCTCGCCGGTCATCGTAGCGGTCGCGGCGGTCATCGTAGCGGTCGTTGCGATCACTGTAGCGGTCACGGTCACGGCGGTCATCGTAGCGCTCATCTCGATCGTAGCGCTCGCGGCGGTCGCTGTGATCGTCTCGCCGGTCGGTGTAGTCGCTGCGCCGGTCGTAGCTCCTCTCGCTACGGTTGTCCTCAGGATCAAGTCTGTCGGCGCTTTTCACGCGGCGCTCTTCCTCGTAGCTGACGAGTGTTTCTGGACCGTCTTCTTTCCCCTCAGGATCCTTGTCTGTGAACTCTTCTCCTTCAGGAGTCCTGCCAAACAGAGGAATAAAGGTTAGCATCCGCGCGGCGCGCTGGATGAGATGTTCGTGTTCTGCTGTCGTACCCCATGGCGTATTCCTCCGGCTTCTCCTTCCTCCGGCAGCAGTAGCAGCAGATGCAGATGGCCCCGATGACAACCGCTACGGCCACAACGGCTCCGACGATCCCGCCGACCGACGCCATGCTCATGGACGCTAGCCGGGGTTAAGACACACAGAGAACAGCTGGGTTAGTTAGTCAGGACTATAGTCACGGCTCACCAGGTCTTCGGGAAAAGCTGCTGTTCTTACGTGGCATGACGGCCAGGGTCAGATTACACGATGCAGATCTGATTTCATTGGTGGACGTGCAGGTGAAGAAACCGGATGTTTCTTTGGTGATATTGTAGAGTGACAAAACTCCGTTTACTAAGGAGAGACGACACACACACATGTGATGCAGGAAAACTGAGTTTAAAGCGATAGTTCACCCAAAAATGAAAATTAGCCCATGATTTACTCACCCTGATGCCATCTTAGGTGTTCATGACTTTCTTCTTTCGCACGAATACAATCAGAATTATATAAAAAAATTTACTGGCTCTTGCAAGCTTTATAATGGACATTAACCCTCTGGGGTCGGCAATCACGCCGGCGTGATTTGCGAGTTTTTTTTCACATAGCAGCTGAATAAACTTAAAATACTCCGTCATATATGGTCATACAGACTTAATAAAAATGAAAAAAGAATCTGTGAGATGTCTACTTTTGTATGTGTCCACTTACAATCAAAACAAAACGTTGTGCTTTTGTAAAATAAAGAAATTAAACAGGGTGTGCTTTCTGCCTCTCCATCTCGTGAACTTTTTTTTCTTCTTGAGCACGTCTCTAAACATAAACAAAACTCAGCGAATACTTGTCACACATTTATGAGCTCTATATCTTTATAATCATTTAAGTGTGTAGTTTTAAATGATCTGATTCAAAACGAAAACAAATATTCTCTGTTTAAGTAATTTGTGTAAAACCAACAAGATATTCAGTTTCTCTAACCCTTCCTCATTAGTTTTAATGTGACCACACCCACACGCGCAAAACATATAGACATGCAAATCGTCCATGTGTCGCGCGAACGCCCCCATTACCTCAACAACAAAGCGGCAAACTTTATCAGTCCTCTGCAGTCGTCGAGTTTGGAAGACACGCTGTGAGATTATTGGAGTTACATCAGAAGAAGAAGAAGAACGCGATTTGAAGACAAGAACGATTTTAAGGTAAGAAATAATTCTGAATTATATTAGTTAGTGTTATTGTTGCGTATAAACTTCATATTGCCATTGTTGCTCGATGCTTCAGTGAATGTTCCCTGCACGCGCTGTGAGAGTTTGAGTCAGTCGCGCGACGTGCGTTTGAAAAGCAAAACGCACCATGATTTTACTCCAATCTCATTTCATAACGCCATATCGATGTAAACATTTGAAGTAACATATGATAATCAATATGTTTTTCTCTAGTGTAGTGTTACTGAAGTGTTCCTTTTTAACAATGCCTGCTATACTATTGTTATTATACGTGAAGGGCTGAATAAAATAATATGCCTACAAGGCACAACAAATATATATAGCCTATATGTGTGTGTGTGTGTGTGTGTGTGTGTGTGTGTGTGTGTGTATTTTGTAAATTTTAAAAAGGAATTTTAACCAGAACAAATCTGATCTGGCCGATCTGGAGACAGCGTTTTTCTCGCTTTCGGATAGCAACTAAGCTAAACCAAGAAGACGATGATATACAAGTGAATACGCTGTTAAACGCAATGGGGAAAGACTCAGAACCTATTTTTAGCACCTTTACATTTCCGGATGATGTGCAGCACTATTATGAAGAGGTTTTGAAAAAGTTTGATGAACATTTTGTGCCAAGGCGGAATACGATACATGAACGTGCCTGTTTCTATAGACGCTCACAGCTCCATGGAGAGAGCGTGGAGGCGTTTGTCAGAGAGCTTTATAAGCTTGCAGAGCACTGTGATTTTGGAACGACTAAAGACGAACAGATAAGGGATCGCATTGTCATCGGCATCGCAGATGGAGAAGTGTCGCAAAAGTTACAACTCGAATCGGACTTGACATTAGAGAAGGCAATCAGTATTGCGCGTCAGTCGGAGCTTATTAAAGCACAAAACGCCAGCGCCAGAGCAACAAATGTTGAAGTGGGTGCCGTTAATGCACGTAAGTACAAGCAGTCTAGGCAGTACGATAAAAGGTATGGCAAAAACAAAGATGAACAATACAAGAATGTGACACATCAAGCAAAGAAAATGTGCACAAGATGTGGGAGACAGCATGATTACGGTGCATGTCCAGCTACAGGTAAACGCTGCCGCAAAATGCAATAAAATGGGACATTTTGAAGCACTGTGTAAAACTAAGAATGTGAATGCAATTAAAACTACTGGCGGTGACAGTGATGAGGGCAGTGCATGGTTTCTCGGGGCTGTTGCTGATGGCAGTGAAAATGATGAAGATAAATGGTATGAAGATCTACAAATCAATGGCACGACTGTTACGTTCCGGATCGATACAGGTGCGGATGTAACAGTGATTCCTGAGGAAACATATTCCTCCCTGCAACAGCGCCCTCTCCTGGTGATGACAAAATCAACCTTCACAAGCCCTGGTGGAAAGCTAGAGTGTAAAGGCAAGTTTATGACACACTGTGAAAAACATGGAGAGACTTTCACATTTTGGATTTATGTTATGTCAGGCTCTTTCACAACAAACTTACTTGGACGGAAAACTGCAATCAAAATGGGATTGGTTCGCAGAGTAAATGGACTCGAGTCATATGAGGATGTATTTGGGAACATTGGACTGTTAAATTGTGAGCCAGTCAAAATAGAGCTTAGGCCGGAGACCAAGCCATACAGCATTGTAACCCCACGACGCATCCCATTTTCAATCCTACCTCAAGTGGAGGAGGAATTGAAGCGAATGCAGTCTCTTGGCATCATAGAAGAAGTAAAGGAAGCTACAGACTGGTGTGCTCCTATGGTGCAAGTGATTAAAAAGAACAAGAAACCTCGGATCTGTGTGGATCTTACCAAGCTGAATAAAGCTGTGAAAAGAGAAAGGTTCATTATTCCCACGCTTGAGGATATTGCACCAAACTGTCAGGCGCAACGGTGTTCTCCACAGTGGACGCATCAAGTGGGTTTTGGCAGATCCCACTTGATGAGAGCAGCATGAAACTTACAACCTTTATTACTCCCGTGGGCCGCTTCTGTTTCCGTCGCCTTCCTTTCGGGATTACATCGGCACCGGAAATATTTCAGCAGAAAATGAGCTCACTTCTGAGGGGTCACACCGGCACTGAAGTTGTCATGGATGACATTCTGATCTTTGGCAAGGACCAGGAAGACCACGACCAAAACCTACAAGCTGTGATGAAAACAATTAAAGCTTCAGGACTTAAACTAAACAAAGACAAATGTCAATTCAGAAAACATGAGGTTCATTATTTTGGACACATCATTGGGAAAAATGGCATCAAACCGGACACTGAGAAAGTCAGAGCCATTGCGGAACTTCCCAGCCCAAAGAACATAACGGAACTGCGTCAAAGGCTTGGAATGATAAACTACTTGGGAAAATTCCTTCCTGATCTCTCCACTGTCATGCACCCTATAAACAGCCTATTGAAGAGCGACACAGTGTGGACATGGGGAGAAGCACAAGAGGACGCCTTCAAAACGGTAAAAGGTTTGCTTACCTCAGCACCCGTACTGGCATATTATGATGCGACAAAGCCAACAGTGGTAAGTGCAGACGCAAGTAGTTATGGCCTAGGGGGCGCACTCTACCAAGAACACAGTGACGGACTCCGACCAGTCGCCTTTTGTTCAAGGACACTGACAGAGACGGAGCGTAGGTACTCCAAGATAGAAAAGGAATGCCTTGCCAGTGTGTGGGCATGCGAGCGCTTTGGGGAGGTACTTACAAGGTATGGACAGGTTTGTGCTTGAGACTGACCACAAACCTCTGGTTCCACTTATCAACAGCTACGACCTGGATAAAGCACCCGTTAGGTGTCAGAGGTTATTGATGCGTCTAATGAAGTTTAATGCAGAAGCTGTTCACGTACCAGGGAAACAGCTTGTTGTTGCTGACACCCTGTCTCGCAACCCCCTGGAGGGTGGTACGGAGTCAGACACAGAGCAGGACGTCAAAGCTTATGTTCAGGCAGTGATTGGAACTAGACCAATCACCAAAGACAGACTTAATGTAATGAGAGAAGCTACAAGCAACGACAAAATTCTTCAATCGGTGATTCGTTATACAAGTACTGGCTGGCCTTCAGATTTTTCCCGCCTGCCACACAACCTGCTCAAGTATCACGCCGCTAGAGCTCACCTGTCTGGAGTCAATGGACTCTTGCTGCATGATGACCGCATTGTTGTTCCTCTTTCAATGCAAAAGACTGTGCTGTCACAAATACATGCAGGTCATCAGGGACTCACGAAGTGCCGGAAAAGGGCTAACATTTCAGTGTGGTGGCCAGGTGTCGGGAGAGACATTGCCGAGCTTGTAAAAACATGTGAGTTTTGTATCAAGCATAAACCAACTCAAAGAAAAGAGCCACTGATCACCACACCACTGCCAATAGGAGCTTGGCAGAAGATAGCCGCTGATTTATTTGAGCTTGAAGGAAAACAGTACTTGGTAGCAACAGACTATTATTCACGCTAAATTGAGATTTCTCATTTACCTTCCACAAGCAGCAACCAAGTCATCACTCGCCTGAGTGCATGTTCGCCAGGTGGGGGATCCCGTTTGAGCTAGTTACGGATAACGGCCCTCAGTTCGCTTCAGCGGAGTTTCGCCAGTTCAGTGAGGAGTACAACTTTGAGCATATGATGTCAAGCCCTCACTACCCTCAAGCGAATAGAGCTGCTGAGAGGAGCGTAGCCATAGCAAAGAGAATCCTTCGACAACTGGATCCACAACTAGCCTTGTTGAGTTACAGAGCCACAGCTATCACCGCAACAGGCCAGAGCCCAGCTCAACTGATGATCGGACGAGAAATCAGAACCACAGTTGCTGTGTTGCCACAGCAGCTGAACCTGAAATTGACCATCAGGCGGTAAGACTTAAGGACCAACAATCCAAAAGCTCAAGAGCCCAGGTCTTATCTAATTCAAACTGACCAAGGGACTGTTGCCCGCAAGAACAGGAGGCATTTGCAAGAAGTGCCCGAGCCAGCATCTGAAGGTGCTGGACAAGAGACTAATGATGACTGTGATTTTACCACTCAAGGTGACACAGACATCCCTCTCACTGCTTCTGGTTCACCTATGTCCTGTGTTCCAACTATTTCCCCGAGTTCGGGCACCTCTCCAAAGAGAACCTTAGCCGGAAGAGCTATTAGACCAACCCGCCAGGTTTAAGGACTATGTTTAAGATGAAAATGTCCTTTATTGGTCGTGTAGTGTGTTACAGTACTGGCTTCTTGTGCTGATATTATTTTTATGGAAGTTACAGTGACAGTTAAATTGTTATATATATATATATAAAAAAAGTAAAGTATTTAGTTCAAGACATTAATCTGAATATATTGACATACTGCTAATTGGAATTTACTTAAGAGGGGAGATGTGATGTGATTTTAATGATTATTGCAGTAAGCTCCACTCTCCACTAGGAGGAGCTACGGGCTTGGGTATTGTTGTTGTTAGATACCGGATGGCCACGGTTTGTTAGCGCTTGGCAAGTTCTGTTAATAAAACTATTGAGGACTATATCCAGCTTGGTGTGAATTCATGACAACAGGTATTCACTATGTTTCAGGAATGGCACAAATGTGTGTGACTGGTTAAGTCTCTGTCTTTAGTTCAGTGTGTTAAATAATGTGCTTTTTGTATTTGTTGTGTATCTTTGGATTATGTTGTGTTGTAAATAAATTCAAACAATCAAAAAGCCATTCTTTTTTAAATCTCCTCATTCTTCGTGCAAGGTAATGTAATGATAGTGCCTGAGAGCTCCTAATAGGGCCATTATGGGAGGCTCTTTGTCTCTCTCAGCTGTGAAACACTCAATATTCATGGGTGGTTAATGCCTCCTCGCATAAAGCTTTCTTACACAAGACATGTCATACAAATTTTAAATCAATATATTGTCTTATCTGAATGAGTATTCAGGATGATTTTCACATAGTTTTGGAGCAAATATTCTAGGCTACGTGATACAATTTTCAAAAGCCTTGCGAATAAATAATCAGTTT
>JARPMJ010006343.1:17500-53575 GCA_033366665.1 Phoxinus dragarum
CGTGAGCATTAGCTGTCCATGAGCGTGAGCATTAGCTGTCCATGAGCGTGAGCATTAGCTGTCCATGAGCGTGAGCATCAGCTGTCCATGAGCGTGAGCATTAGCTGTCCATGAGCGTGAGCATTAGCTGTGCATGAGCGTGAGCATTAGCTGTGCATGAGCGTGAGCATTAGCTGTGCATGAGCGTGAGCATCAGCTGTCCATGAGCGTGAGCATTAGCTGTGCATGAGCGTGAGCATTAGCTGTGCATGAGCGTGAGCATTAGCTGTGCATGAGCGTGAGCATTAGCTGTGCATGAGCGTGAGCATTAGCTGTGCATGAGCGTGAGCATTAGCTGTGCATGAGCGTGAGCATTAGCTGTGCATGAGCGTGAGCATTAGCTGTGCATGAGCGTGAGCATCAGCTGTCCATGAGCGTGAGCATTAGCTGTCCATGAGCGTGAGCATTAGCTGTCCATGAGCGTGAGCATTAGCTGTCCATGAGCGTGAGCATTAGCTGTCCATGAGCGTGAGCATTAGCTGTCCATGAGCGTGAGCATTAGCTGTCCATGAGCGTGAGCATTAGCTGTCCATGAGCGTGAGCATTAGCTGTCCATGAGCGTGAGCATTAGCTGTCCATGAGCGTGAGCATCAGCTGTCCATGAGCGTGAGCATTAGCTGTCCATGAGCGTGAGCATTAGCTGTCCATGAGCGTGAGCATTAGCTGTCCATGAGCGTGAGCATCAGCTGTCCATGAGCGTGAGCATTAGCTGTCCATGAGCGTGAGCATCAGCTGTCCATGAGCGTGAGCATTAGCTGTCCATGAGCGTGAGCATTAGCTGTCCATGAGCGTGAGCATTAGCTGTCCATGAGCGTGAGCATTAGCTGTCCATGAGCGTGAGCATTAGCTGTCCATGAGCGTGAGCATTAGCTGTCCATGAGCCTGAGCATTAGCTGTCCATGAGCGTGAGCATTAGCTGTTCATGAGCGTGAGCATTAGCTGTTCATGAGCGTGAGCATTAGCTGTCCATGAGCGTGAGCATTAGCTGTCCATGAGCATGAGCATTAGCTGTCCATGAGCGTGAGCATTAGCTGTCCATGAGCATGAGCATTAGCTGTCCATGAGCGTGAGCATTAGCTGTCCATGAGCCTGAGCATTAGCTGTCCATGAGCGTGAGCATCAGCTGTCCATGAGCGTGAGCATTAGCTGTCCATGAGCGTGAGCATTAGCTGTCCATGAGCGTGAGCATTAGCTGTCCATGAGCGTGAGCATCAGCTGTCCATGAGCGTGAGCATTAGCTGTCCATGAGCGTGAGCATCAGCTGTCCATGAGCCTGAGCATTAGCTGTCCATGAGCGTGAGCATTAGCTGTCCATGAGCGTGAGCATTAGCTGTTCATGAGCGTGAGCATTAGCTGTCCATGAGCGTGAGCATTAGCTGTCCATGAGCGTGAGCATCAGCTGTCCATGAGCGTGAGCATTAGCTGTCCATGAGCGTGAGCATCAGCTGTCCATGAGCGTGAGCATTAGCTGTCCATGAGCGTGAGCATTAGCTGTCCATGAGCGTGAGCATTAGCTGTCCATGAGCGTGAGCATTAGCTGTCCATGAGCGTGAGCATCAGCTGTTCATGAGCGTGAGCATTAGCTGTCCATGAGCGTGAGCATTAGCTGTCCATGAGCGTGAGCATTAGCTGTCCATGAGCGTGAGCATTAGCTGTCCATGAGCGTGAGCATTAGCTGTCCATGAGCGTGAGCATTAGCTGTCCATGAGCATGAGCATTAGCTGTCCATGAGCGTGAGCATTAGCTGTCCATGAGCGTGAGCATCAGCTGTCCATGAGCATGAGCATTAGCTGTCCATGAGCGTGAGCATTAGCTGTCCATGAGCATGAGCATTAGCTGTCCATGAGCCTGAGCATTAGCTGTCCATGAGCGTGAGCATTAGCTGTTCATGAGCGTGAGCATTAGCTGTCCATGAGCGTGAGCATTAGCTGTCCATGAGCGTGAGCATCAGCTGTCCATGAGCGTGAGCATCAGCTGTCCATGAGCGTGAGCATCAGCTGTCCATGAGCGTGAGCATTAGCTGTCCATGAGCGTGAGCATTAGCTGTCCATGAGCGTGAGCATTAGCTGTCCATGAGCGTGAGCATCAGCTGTCCATGAGCGTGAGCATCAGCTGTTCATGAGCGTGAGCATTAGCTGTTCATGAGCGTGAGCATTAGCTGTTCATGAGCGTGAGCATTAGCTGTCCATGAGCGTGAGCATTAGCTGTCCCATGAGCGTGAGCATTAGCTGTTCATGAGCGTGAGCATTAGCTGTTCATGAGCGTGAGCATTAGCTGTCCATGAGCGTGAGCATTAGCTGTTCATGAGCGTGAGCATTAGCTGTTCATGAGCGTGAGCATTAGCTGTCCATGAGCGTGAGCATTAGCTGTCCATGAGCGTGAGCATTAGCTGTCCATGAGCGTGAGCATCAGCTGTCCATGAGCCTGAGCATTAGCTGTCCATGAGCGTGAGCATTAGCTGTTCATGAGCGTGAGCATTAGCTGTCCATGAGCGTGAGCATTAGCTGTTCATGAGCGTGAGCATTAGCTGTGCATGAGCCTGAGCATTAGCTGTCCATGAGCGTGAGCATTAGCTGTCCATGAGCGTGAGCATTAGCTGTCCATGAGCGTGAGCATTAGCTGTCCATGAGCCTGAGCATTAGCTGTCCATGAGCGTGAGCATTAGCTGTGCATGAGCCTGAGCATTAGCTGTCCATGAGCGTGAGCATCAGCTGTCCATGAGCCTGAGCATTAGCTGTCCATGAGCGTGAGCATTAGCTGTTCATGAGCGTGAGCATTAGCTGTCCATGAGCGTGAGCATTAGCTGTTCATGAGCGTGAGCATTAGCTGTCCATGAGCCTGAGCATTAGCTGTCCATGAGCGTGAGCATTAGCTGTTCATGAGCGTGAGCATTAGCTGTCCATGAGCCTGAGCATTAGCTGTTCATGAGCGTGAGCATTAGCTGTTCATGAGCGTGAGCATTAGCTGTTCATGAGCGTGAGCATCAGCTGTGCATGAGCGTGAGCATCAGCTGTTCATGAGCGTGAGCATCAGCTGTGCATGAGCGTGAGCATCAGCTGTTCATGAGCGTGAGCATTAGCTGTTCATGAGCGTGAGCATTAGCTGTTCATGAGCGTGAGCATTAGCTGTCCATGAGCGTGAGCATTAGCTGTCCATGAGCGTGAGCATTAGCTGTGCATGAGCGTGAGCATTAGCTGTGCATGAGCGTGAGCATCAGCTGTCCATGAGCGTGAGCATTAGCTGTCCATGAGCGTGAGCATCAGCTGTCCATGAGCGTGAGCATTAGCTGTCCATGAGCGTGAGCATTAGCTGTCCATGAGCGTGAGCATTAGCTGTCCATGAGCGTGAGCATTAGCTGTCCATGAGCGTGAGCATTAGCTGTCCATGAGCGTGAGCATTAGCTGTCCATGAGCGTGAGCATTAGCTGTGCATGAGCGTGAGCATTAGCTGTGCATGAGCGTGAGCATTAGCTGTTCATGAGCGTGAGCATCAGCTGTTCATGAGCGTGAGCATTAGCTGTTCATGAGCGTGAGCATTAGCTGTTCATGAGCGTGAGCATTAGCTGTCCATGAGCGTGAGCATTAGCTGTCCATGAGCGTGAGCATTAGCTGTGCATGAGCGTGAGCATTAGCTGTCCATGAGCGTGAGCATTAGCTGTCCATGAGCGTGAGCATTAGCTGTGCATGAGCGTGAGCATTAGCTGTGCATGAGCGTGAGCATTAGCTGTCCATGAGCGTGAGCATTAGCTGTGCATGAGCGTGAGCATCAGCTGTTCATGAGCGTGAGCATCAGCTGTGCATGAGCGTGAGCATCAGCTGTTCATGAGCGTGAGCATTAGCTGTTCATGAGCGTGAGCATTAGCTGTTCATGAGCGTGAGCATTAGTTGTCCATGAGCGTGAGCATTAGCTGTCCATGAGCGTGAGCATTAGCTGTCCATGAGCGTGAGCATCAGCTGTGCATGAGCGTGAGCATCAGCTGTCCATGAGCGTGAGCATTAGCTGTCCATGAGCGTGAGCATTAGCTGTGCATGAGCGTGAGCATTAGCTGTTCATGAGCGTGAGCATTAGTTGTCCATGAGCGTGAGCATTAGCTGTCCATGAGCGTGAGCATCAGCTGTCCATGAGCGTGAGCATTAGCTGTCCATGAGCGTGAGCATTAGCTGTCCATGAGCGTGAGCATTAGCTGTCCATGAGCGTGAGCATCAGCTGTCCATGAGCGTGAGCATTAGCTGTCCATGAGCGTGAGCATTAGCTGTCCATGAGCGTGAGCATTAGTTGTCCATGAGCGTGAGCATCAGCTGTCCATGAGCGTGAGCATCAGCTGTCCATGAGCGTGAGCATTAGCTGTCCATGAGCGTGAGCATTAGCTGTCCATGAGCGTGAGCATTAGCTGTTCATGAGCGTGAGCATTAGCTGTTCATGAGCGTGAGCATTAGCTGTGCATGAGCGTGAGCATTAGCTGTCCATGAGCGTGAGCATTAGCTGTCCATGAGCGTGAGCATTAGCTGTCCATGAGCGTGAGCATTAGCTGTCCATGAGCGTGAGCATTAGCTGTCCATGAGCGTGAGCATTAGCTGTCCATGAGCGTGAGCATTAGCTGTCCATGAGCGTGAGCATTAGCTGTCCATGAGCGTGAGCATTAGCTGTCCATGAGCGTGAGCATTAGCTGTCCATGAGCGTGAGCATTAGCTGTCCATGAGCGTGAGCATTAGCTGTCCATGAGCGTGAGCATTAGCTGTCCATGAGCGTGAGCATTAGCTGTCCATGAGCGTGAGCATTAGCTGTCCATGAGCGTGAGCATTAGCTGTCCATGAGCGTGAGCATTAGCTGTCCATGAGCGTGAGCATTAGCTGTCCATGAGCGTGAGCATTAGCTGTCCATGAGCGTGAGCATTAGCTGTCCATGAGCGTGAGCATTAGCTGTCCATGAGCGTGAGCATTAGCTGTCCATGAGCGTGAGCATTAGCTGTCCATGAGCGTGAGCATTAGCTGTCCATGAGCGTGAGCATTAGCTGTCCATGAGCGTGAGCATTAGCTGTCCATGAGCGTGAGCATTAGCTGTCCATGAGCGTGAGCATTAGCTGTCCATGAGCGTGAGCATTAGCTGTCCATGAGCGTGAGCATTAGCTGTCCATGAGCGTGAGCATTAGCTGTCCATGAGCGTGAGCATTAGCTGTCCATGAGCGTGAGCATTAGCTGTCCATGAGCGTGAGCATTAGCTGTCCATGAGCGTGAGCATTAGCTGTCCATGAGCGTGAGCATTAGCTGTCCATGAGCGTGAGCATTAGCTGTCCATGAGCGTGAGCATTAGCTGTTCATGAGCGTGAGCATTAGCTGTTCATGAGCGTGAGCATTAGCTGTCCATGAGCGTGAGCATTAGCTGTTCATGAGCCTGAGCATTAGCTGTTCATGAGCGTGAGCATTAGCTGTTCATGAGCGTGAGCATTAGCTGTCCATGAGCGTGAGCATTAGCTGTCCATGAGCATGAGCATTAGCTGTCCATGAGCGTGAGCATTAGCTGTCCATGAGCATGAGCATTAGCTGTCCATGAGCGTGAGCATTAGCTGTCCATGAGCCTGAGCATTAGCTGTCCATGAGCGTGAGCATTAGCTGTCCATGAGCGTGAGCATTAGCTGTCCATGAGCGTGAGCATCAGCTGTCCATGAGCGTGAGCATTAGCTGTCCATGAGCGTGAGCATTAGCTGTCCATGAGCGTGAGCATTAGCTGTCCATGAGCGTGAGCATTAGCTGTCCATGAGCGTGAGCATTAGCTGTCCATGAGCATGAGCATTAGCTGTCCATGAGCGTGAGCATTAGCTGTGCATGAGCGTGAGCATCAGCTGTCCATGAGCGTGAGCATTAGCTGTCCATGAGCGTGAGCATTAGCTGTCCATGAGCGTGAGCATTAGCTGTCCATGAGCGTGAGCATCAGCTGTCCATGAGCGTGAGCATTAGCTGTCCATGAGCGTGAGCATTAGCTGTCCATGAGCGTGAGCATTAGCTGTCCATGAGCGTGAGCATTAGCTGTCCATGAGCGTGAGCATTAGCTGTCCATGAGCATGAGCATTAGCTGTCCATGAGCGTGAGCATTAGCTGTGCATGAGCGTGAGCATTAGCTGTGCATGAGCGTGAGCATTAGCTGTCCATGAGCGTGAGCATTAGCTGTCCATGAGCGTGAGCATCAGCTGTCCATGAGCATGAGCATTAGCTGTCCATGAGCGTGAGCATTAGCTGTGCATGAGCGTGAGCATTAGCTGTGCATGAGCGTGAGCATTAGCTGTCCATGAGCGTGAGCATTAGCTGTGCATGAGCGTGAGCATTAGCTGTCCATGAGCGTGAGCATTAGCTGTCCATGAGCGTGAGCATTAGCTGTCCATGAGCGTGAGCATTAGCTGTGCATGAGCGTGAGCATTAGCTGTCCATGAGCGTGAGCATTAGCTGTCCATGAGCGTGAGCATTAGCTGTCCATGAGCGTGAGCATTAGCTGTCCATGAGCGTGAGCATTAGCTGTCCATGAGCTAGCAGCGGGAGCAACTTCATCACTCTCTGTGGGCTTCTCCCTTGACTTTATCAGACGTTATGCTCCACGTCCCCCGATCAGGGCCGTTTGAAGGAATTTGGGGGCCCCAAGCAAAATGGACATGGAGACCCCCCCCCCCCCCCCCCCATCCCCCATCCCCATCCCATTATTATATAATGTTTAATAATTATTAATAGTGCTGTAAATGAACAGTTTATTGTAACACACATTATATCTATCATATAATATATTGGGTATCGGGTAATGATTTAAAAAAAATAGTAAACCTTTAAGGAACCATTTTTTAAAACATCTATAAACATTATAGATAGACGGACCAGATATTCCTAACACTTTGTTAAGGGTTACTAACAAAGTAAACCCTTAAAGGTTTGTAAACTGTCTATAAACATTATCTGGAAGGTTATTATAAAGTTGCGACAGATGACTATAATACCTTGTTAAATAGTTAATAAACAGTAACAGTAAAACACGTGGGTTGTCCTGATACTGTACTTCAAAATGTAACAGTGTAAAAATTGCCACACAGAATAAAGTAACTGTTCAAGGTCCATTGGTAACTTATAAAAATAATGTCATATTTGCATAAACTGTTACTACCGTATATCACACGACACTAGCACATTAAGATAAGCTATGAAAAAATCATGTTCCTCTGCCTCTTTCTGGTTAAATACTGTTTATAGATGGGTAAAAAGACTGTTTGCTAACTGTTAAATGACAATTAACTAAAGATTAAATAACTAACAATTTACCATCTATTAATGATGGTTATTATAAAGTGTTACCGAAAAGATATGTTAGCATTTCCATATTTTGATATTAGAAGGGAAGGGATGCAGCTGCTTTCACAACTACCAATGCTTAAAATCATCCCAAACTAATGTTTGATGCACAGCATTTATTGTGTGGTTTTCCTAACCCCCATAAATAGATTATCACGGTGGAATAGTTAGTAGGCTTTAGCATGCTATGCCACTTTCATCAAAACCTATTACAAGCTATAGCAATGTCATGTCATTAATACGATAGTGAACAGTGATTCTGGAACAGATCTGCGTCTTCCTTATCCCGTTAAAAAAACATATTACAGAAAAGAAAAGTTGCACTAACTGTTCGTTACCAGCAGCATTTGCCGTCAGGCAGGTAGCTAACATAAACATATTTTTGCTAGCCTACCTGCTGCAAAATTACACCACTTGTACAAGACAAGTAGAGCTATTTTATCCAGTGTAATTTATCACTTCCCACTATCTTGTTTTTCTTTTTCTTTTCTGGCTTCCTGAAGCATAATTCCGCTTCATTATGACTACCGAGGAGGTTTTGTATTTTGCCGGCCGCAGAGATCGCGTGGTTGGCTGGCTGCTGTCAGCGAGAGGGGCCCTCTTGAGGGGTATCCCGATAACAGTGTTATTGCACTTTACTGCATTGACTATCAAAGGGGTGCTCACGCAGTTTGTCGTTGCATTTTATTCTTAACCAGTCGTTGTCTTGGGGCCCCAGGCCAGCTCGGGGCCCCAAGCAATTGCTTGGTTTGCTTGCCTTGTCGCGACGGGCCTGCCCCCGATCGCCCGTGAGCTTCTCCGCCGGTCTATACGGTAATCTCTCGACTGTGCGACAGAGAGTCGCGTGGTTATGACGTAATCGTTAGCCTATTTTACCAAAAACGGCTTCTACGGGGCCCTAACGTAACATACAAGGTAATGGAGCCTTTTATACTTTGTTGTGTTTCTTTAGAAATAAATAAGAGTCTTTATCTTTATTACAAACAAATGGAGTCTTTAAACGCCTCAGATTCGCGTTATTCGCTGTCAGAGTGACGCCAAAATGAATGGGAGTCAGCGGAGTGCTAACAGCGGTGATGCTCTGCTAGCCAATGGCGGCGCCGGGGAGGCTTCAGTTCCGGCAGATGGATTACACACTTGGTCTTACCCTGCGCATCTGATTCTTTAATGCATCATATTACCTTCATAATTTCCGTTGTGGTCTGCGTTTTTTGTCGCTTCCGCGTATCCATGCGAACCAGAATCATTTTGACACCGTTTATCAGTACCGAGGAAAAGATCTTCACCGGAGACACTTCAGGCCTGCGGCGGCGGCGGCGGCGGCGGCGGCGTGTCCCACACAGGGATCGTGGCGTCAGATGGAGACGTTACCTCATCCAGGAACACAGGCGGAAGCCATCTTTAAATCCGCTCACGACTGGGCTCGCTCGTTTAGAAGTCGAGTCCCACTGAATGCAGCTTCTCGTTCGAGCGTAGACAACGGCGTATAAGAAACAAAACAGATTTAATAAATCCACAATGGAAACACACACAGGAGATCGTTGGAGATTATCGCAACACAAACACTTTCAGCATAGACGATAACGGGCCAATGAACTGCGAGACTCTCAGGGCTCAGATATACTCAGAGAACGCAATCAAACAAAGAAGTGAGTGGAATTAGGAACTATGGAAACTAATTAAACAGGGAAACTAACTAGGGAACTAAAGAGAAAGGGAACAGAGCAAACAGAGTGAAAACAAAACTTAAACATAACATACTACAGGTAGTGGTGGTGTGTTTATATGGTTCGTGTTTATTAATATTACCATGAACTGAATTCCATTATCATGATCAACATGACATAAAAAGGCAATTTGATTTTAAATGGTGTTATGCTCTCAGCTGATAATGACTCTTCTCAGCAAAAACAATCTGTATGTAATGTTAATGTCATCTGGGTGGTGTATATTCTTGGTTTATGAGGATGAGCATCACGTGACCTGTTCATGTCGACTAATTTGAGAGTTTCTACCAAATGACAGATGACTTTGTGCTGAAGTTTGATTGGATACGATCTTTGGCATCAGCAACAAACCTGACTTAAAAGTCTGCGTATTTTTATGCTCTAATTAAATCTGAAGATGAGCGAAGTTCCCTCCTCGTTCCTGAACTCATTCATCAGGAAGCGGCTGGGTCTGCCGAGATGCCTATCAGACGTAGGAACACATCTGATCTTCGGCAGGAACACACTACAGTTGCCACTGCGATCCATTGGCCTGGGATACAAGCAGGAGAAGGCTGGGATGGTGCTGGAGCTGAGGGAGTCCACTGACCAACTGGTGAGAGCAGCTGGCCCTAAGTTACAAACAGGGAGGAAGTGGAAAGCCCAGGAAGAGGTTGACATGGCAATTATCAGGCTGAGACATCGTGAGTTAGGGTTAGGGTTAGTCCAGGAGGGTTAGGGTTAGGGTTAGTCAGGGTTAGGGTCGAGCAGGCCTAGGGAGGAGCGAGAGCCCCCTCTTCTGGTCAAAGGCATCCAAGGAAGAGCGGAGAGCCGTGGTGGTGGCAGAAGTGACAAGGACCGAGCAGGAGCGCCTCGACATCAAGGCGGTGTCTCAGAGCCGGCAGGGAGGCTGGATGTCATGGGAAGGCTGTCACAGACAGGCATTTGTCATGGTCTGATCTGTGGAAGATCCCCCAAGCCAGGCTCAGCTTCCTGATTAGAGACACCTATGACACCCTACCTTGTCCCAGAAACCTCCACCAGTGGTTCGGCACTGAAGAACTTTGCCCCCTTTGCAGAACCAGCAAAGCAAGCCTCCAGCTCATCCAGTCGGGCTGCAAGACAGCATTGTCCCAAGGTGGCGACACGATCTGGTGTTGAGGAAGCTAGCAGAGGTGGCAGAGTCATGTAGACAGGAGGCTAATAGTAGACCTTCCGCGACACCCTCACCAGAGAGCAACATCTAGAGTCCTCTCGTCTGGCAGTGAGTGGAACATGAGGGTCGACCTGGGGAGGCAGCTCCAATTCCCCAGGGAGATCGTAGAAACTTTGCTCCGGCCAGACCTGATCATGTGGTCAGAGCCATGCAAGACTATCCTGTCGGTGGAGCTCACTGTCCCATGGGAGGGGGGAATGGAGGCGTGCCAAGTATGCAGACCTGGCAGAAGACTGCAGAGAGGCCGGCTGGAGAGCCACCACGTGTCCCGTCGAAGTGGGATGCAGGGGCTTCGTTGGGTCCTCAACGGTTCGCCTGCTCCACGAAATGGGATGTACAGGAGCAGGGTGTCGAAAAGCCATTACAGAGCTGGCAGAGGAGGCAGAGAGGGGCAGCTTTGGGCTGTGGCTAAGTCAAGTCAAGTCAAGTCATCTTTATTTATATAGCGCTTTTTACAATACAGATTGTATCAAAGCAGCTTCACAGTGATAACATGAAAATAATACAAAAAATAATTTCATCATCGTCCACCTTTAAGGCAGATCTATAATATTGTTGAATACTAAATGTCCCCAACTAAGCAAGCCAGAAGGTAAGGCAACAGCGGCAAGGAACCAAAACTCCATCAGGGACAGAATGGAGAATAAACCTTGGGAGAACCCAGGCTCAGTCGGGGGCCAGTTCTCCTCTGGCCAATGAGTGAACAGTGTATGAAGTTCAGATTGAATCAGAGTATTTGTCCAGTTCCGGTTGGTTGAAGTCGGAGTGGAGAGGAGGAGAGACTGGTTGACACTTCAGGTCAGCGGCGTCGTCGTGTCCTGGCGCTGGTCCTTCATCAGATCTGGATACGGCCTGGTTCCGGTGGACAGCGGTAAACCTCGGGATAGACAGAGAGACTAATATTAGCGTAGACGCCATCCTTCTTATGATGTACCAAGTACATCAGGATTACGGGAAGTGTTCCCGGTCCCGGCTGTTCTAAACTATGCAGCCTAATTATATAAGTCTATAATGTGTTATGTGTATGCTAGGCCGAAGAGATGTGTTTTTAGTCTAGATTTGAACTGACAGAGTGTGTCTGCTTCCCGGACAATGGTAGGAAGACTGTTCCAAAGTTTTGGTGCTAAGTAGGAAAAGGATCTACCGCCAGCAGTCGATTCTGATATTCTAGGTATTATTAACTGACCGGAATTTTGAGATCGCAGTAGACGTGAAGGACTATAATGCGTTAAGAGCTCGCTCAAGTACTGCGGAGCTAAACCATTTAGTGCTTTGTAAGTGATCAGCAATATTTTAAAATTTATACGATGTTTAATAGGCAGCCAATGCAGTGTTGACAGAACGGGGCTAATATGGTCATACTTCCTGGTTCTAGTAAGAACTCGAGCTGCTGCGTTTTGAACTAGCTGTAGTTTGTTTATTAAGCGTGCAGGGCAACCACCCAGTAGAGCATTACAATAATCTAGCCTTGAGGTCATAAACGCATGAACTAATTGTTCTGCATTATTCATTGAGAGCATATGACGTAATTTAGATATATTTTTAAGATGGAAGAAAGCGGTTTTACAGATACTAGACACATGACTTTCAAATGAAAGATTGGTATCAAAGAGCACACCCAGGTTCCTAACCGACGACGAAGACTTAACAGAGCAGCCATCAAGTGTTAGACAGTACTCTAGGTTATTACGTGTGGAAGTTTTTTGTCCAATAATTAGAATCTCTGTTTTTTCTGAATTTAGTAGTAGGAAATTACTAGTCATTAAATTTTTTATATCAGCTATGCATTCCGTTAATTTTGTGAATTGGTAGGTTTCGTTAGGTTTTGAAGAAATATACAGCTGAGTATCGTCGGCATAACAGTGAAAGCTAATTCCATGTTTCCTAATGATATCTCCTAATAGTAGCATATACAGAGTGAACAGCAGCGGTCCTAGTACTGAGCCTTGTGGTACGCCATACTGAACTTGTGATTGATAAGACATCTCTTCATTTACTGCTACAAACTGATAACGGTCAGATAAGTGTGATTTAAACCATGCTAGTGCAATTCCACTAATGCCAACATAATGTTGGAGTCTATTTAAAAGGATGTTGTGGTCAATGGTGTCAAATGCAGCACTAAGATCCAGTAATACTAATAGAGAGATACAACCACGATCGGATGATAAGAGCAAATCATTTGTGACTCTAACGAGAGCTGTCTCGGTACTATGGTACGGTCTAAATCCGGACTGAAAATCCTCGCAGATATCATTACTTTCAAGAAAAGAACACAGTTGTGAGGATACTGCTTTTTCTAATATCTTTGACAGAAATGGCAGATTAGAGATCGGCCTGTAATTGACTAGTTTTGTAGGATCAAGTTGCTGTTTTTAACAAGCGGTTTAATCATAGCTAGCTTAAAGGTTTTTGGTACGTATCCTAGAGACAAAGATGAATTAATGATATTAAGAAGAGGATCTATGACATCTGGAAGCATCTCTTTCAGCAGCTTAGTCGGTATAGGGTCTAACATGCACGTTGTCGATTTAGATGATTTGACGAGTTTGCAAATTCTTCCTCCCCTATAGCAATGAATGAATCAAATTTTCCCACAGGGAGACTACAACGCACTTCCTGATGCGATACTGTATTTGACGGTTGCATAGTTATAATTTTGTCCCTGATATTATCGATCTTATAAGTGAAGAAGTTCATAAAGTCATTACTGCTGTGTTGCTTGGAAACTTCTGGGCTTGAAGCTTTCTTTTTCGTTAGTTTAGCCACTGTTTCAAATAAATACCTAGGATTATGTTTATTTTCTTCTAATAGGGTTGAAAAATAAGCAGATCTAGCAGCTTTTAAGGCCTCTCTGTAAGCAATCGAGCTCTCCTTCCATAAAATCCGAAACACCTCTAGTTTTGTTTTCTTCCAGTTGCGCTCCATTTTTCTGGCTGCTCTCTTAAGGGCCTGAGTGTGCTCGTTGTGCCACGGCGTTGGACTATGTTCTTTAATCTTCTTTAAGCGCAGCGGAGCAACTGTGTCTAAAGTGCTGGAAAAGAGAGAGTTAAAAGTTTCTATTGCAATATCAAGTTCTTCTAAGCTATCCGGGATGCTGAGCTGATGAAACTGATTAGGAAGATTATTGATAAAGCAATCTTTAGTGGCAGAAGTGATCGGTCTAACATATTTATAACACGGAGTCGGCTTTGCAGCCTTGGCTAAATGTAATTTACACGAGACTAGATAGTGATCTGAGATGTCATCGCTCTGCTGCAGTATTTCAACGGCATCAACATCTATTCCATGTGATAGTATTAGATCTAGAGTATGATTACGACAATGAGTCGGTCCTGACACGTGTTGTCTAACTCCAATTGAATTTATAATGTCTTTAAATGCCAATCCCAATGCATCTTTTTCATTATCTATTCAATTCAATTCAATTCAAGTTTATTTGTATAGCGCTTTTCACAATACATATTGTTTCAAAGCAGCTTTACAGAAAATGCATTTCAAAAATATACACACAAAATACAGTTAGTTAATCATAAAATTTATGGCATAACATATCGCCGACGTTGGGTCGTCTCTTCATAGGCGTCGAGTCGTCTCATCACAGGCGTTGGGGCATCTGAAGTCTCCATGAGAGGCTGGATACATAACTGGAGCTGACGAACTCTATTTGAGTTATAGGGACAGGCGTCCCGAGATAACAACAAAAAAGGCAGATGGGAAATAATTAGCGTAGCTGCTGTTCATAATATGAATGCATTTGATCTGATTTAACTGTAGTATAAAAGGTATGAGATGCATCATGTGAATGCTTGGCTAAAGAGATGCGTCTTTAATCTAGTTTTAAACTGGGAGAGCGAGTCTGAGCCTCGGACAGTATCAGGAAGGCTATTCCAGAGTTTAGGAGCTAGATGTGAAAACGCCCTCCCTCCTTTAGTGGACTTAGTTATCCTAGGTACGACCAGAAGCCTCGAATTTAGCGATCTTAAAGAGCGCGATGGATTATATGGCGATAGAAGATCTCTTAAATACACAGGAGCTAAACCATTTAGGGCTTTATAGGTCAGTAACAATACTTTGTTATTGATACGGAACTTAATAGGTAACCAGTGTAGAGATGATAAAATTGGTGTTATATGATCATATTTTCTTGACCTAGTAAGAACTCTAGCAGCTGCATTTTGGACTAACTGTAGCTTGTTTACGGAGGATGCAGGACAACCAGCTAATAAAGCATTACAGTAATCTAGTCTCGAGGTCATGAATGCATGAACTAACTTTTCTGCATCAGAAACTGATAGCATATTACGTAGCTTAGCAATGTTTCTAAGGTGGAAAAAGGCTGTTCTATGTGTATATTAAAGTCACCAACAATTAGTACTTTATCTGCAGCCAATACTAATTCTGATAGAAAGTCCGCAAATTCTTTGATAAAGTCTGTATGGTGCCCTGGTGGCCTGTATACAGTAGCCAGCAGAATTTTCAAACGTGATTTATCGTTTACACTATATATTTTTACATTAAGCACTAACACTTCAAAAGAATTATATTTACAACTAGATTTCTTAGTGGTTTTGAAAATATTACTATAAATTACAGCAACACCTCCTCCTTTGCGTTTCAGACGAGGTTCATGTTTATAACCGTAATCTTGTGGGGTTGACTCATTTAAAGCAATGTAATCGTTTGGTTTTAGCCAGGATTCTGTCAAACACAGCACATCTAGGTTATAATCTGAAATCATATCATTAACTATTAGCGCTTTTGAAGTAAGAGATCGAATATTCAGCAACCCAAGCTTTATCATTTGCTCATTTGTATTATATCTGTTTTTTATTTGTTGAAGATCAATTAAATTTTTAACCTTAGATGGGTTTGAACGTATTTTGGATTTCCAAGTTCGGGGAACAGACACAGTCTCTATATGATGATATCTAGGTGAAAGAGGCTCTATGTGATGATATCTAGGAGAAAGAGTCTCTATATGATGATATCTAGGAGAAAGAGTCTCTATATGATGATATCTAGGTGAAAGAGTCTCTATATGATGATATCTAGGTGAAAGAGGCTCTATATGATGATATCTAGGGGAAAGAGGCTCTATGTGATGATATCTAGGAGAAAGAGTCTCTATATGATGATATCTAGGAGAAAGAGTCTCTATATGATGATATCTAGGTGAAAGAGGCTCTATATGATGATATCTAGGGGAAAGAGGCTCTATATGATGATATCTAGGTGAAAGAGGCTCTATATGATGATATCTAGGGGAAAGAGGCTCTATATGATGATATCTAGGTGAAAGAGGCTCTATATGATGATATCTAGGTGAAAGAGTCTCTATATGATGATATCTAGGTGAAAGAGGCTCTATATGATGATATCTAGGTGAAAGAGTCTCTATATGATGATATCTAGGTGAAAGAGGCTCTATATGATGATATCTAGGTGAAAGAGGCTCTATGTGATGATATCTAGGAGAAAGAGTCTCTATATGATGATATCTAGGAGAAAGAGTCTCTATATGATGATATCTAGGTGAAAGAGGCTCTATATGATGATATCTAGGGGAAAGAGGCTCTATATGATGATATCTAGGTGAAAGAGGCTCTATATGATGATATCTAGGGGAAAGAGGCTCTATATGATGATATCTAGGTGAAAGAGGCTCTATATGATGATATCTAGGTGAAAGAGTCTCTATATGATGATATCTAGGTGAAAGAGTCTCTATATGATGATATCTAGGTGAAAGAGGCTCTATATGATGATATCTAGGAGAAAGAGTCTCTATATGATGATATCTAGGGGAAAGAGGCTCTATATGATGATATCTAGGTGAAAGAGTCTCTATATGATGATATCTAGGTGAAAGAGTCTCTATATGATGATATCTAGGTGAAAGAGGCTCTATATGATGATATCTAGGGGAAAGAGTCTCTATATGATGATATCTAGGTGAAAGAGGCTCTATGTGATGATATCTAGGAGAAAGAGTCTCTATATGATGATATCTAGGGGAACGAGTCTCTATATGATGATATCTAGGGGAAAGAGTCTCTATATGATTATATCTAGGAGAAAGAGTCTCTATATGATGATATCTAGGTGAAAGAGGCTCTATGTGATGATATCTAGGGGAAAGAGGCTCTATGTGATGATATCTAGGAGAAAGAGTCTCTATATGATGATATCTAGGTGAAAGAGTCTCTATATGATGATATCTAGGTGAAAGAGGCTCTATATGATGATATCTAGGTGAAAGAGGCTCTATATGATGATATCTAGGTGAAAGAGGCTCTATGTGATGATATCTAGGAGAAAGAGTCTCTATATGATGATATCTAGGGGAACGAGTCTCTATATGATGATATCTAGGTGAAAGTGGCTCTATATGATGATATCTAGGTGAAAGAGGCTCTATATGATGATATCTAGGGGAAAGAGTCTCTATATGATGATATCTAGGTGAAAGAGGCTCTATATGATGATATCTAGGAGAAAGAGTCTCTATATGATGATATCTAGGAGAAAGAGTCTCTATATGATGATATCTAGGAGAAAGAGTCTCTATATGATGATATCTAGGTGAAAGAGGCTCTATGTGATGATATCTAGGTGAAAGAGTCTCTATATGATGATATCTAGGGGAAAGAGGCTCTATGTGATGATATCTAGGAGAAAGAGTCTCTATATGATGATATCTAGGGGAAAGAGGCTCTATGTGATGATATCTAGGAGAAAGAGTCTCTATATGATGATATCTAGGTGAAAGAGGCTCTATGTGATGGGATTTATCTGACCTTGGTGACGTGAGGCCGCTATCAGACGGTCGGTTAAGCCAGTCTGTCTGCTTCCTGACCTGAGCCCCAGATTGTCATGTTTTATCTCTAAGACTATGAGCCAAATTACTAGAGAGAAGAGCAGCACCATCCCAGGAGGGATGAATACCATCTCTTTTCAACAGGTCAGGTTTGCCCCAAAAACTTTTCCAATTGCCTATGAATTCTATATTATTTCGTGGACACCACCCAGACAGCCAGCCATTGAGTGAACACAATCTACTAACTATCTCATCACTCCGGCGAACAGGAAGGGGGCCAGAGCAAATTACAGTGCTTGACATCGGACTTGCGAGTTCACACACCTCTTTAATATTAATTTTGGTGATCTCCGACTGGCGGAGTCGAACATCATTAGTGCCGACGTGAATAATAATCTTAGAGAATTTACGTTTAGCATTAGCCAGCACTTTCAAATTTGCTTTGATGTCAGGCGCTCTGGCTCCCGGCAAACATGTGACTATGGTGGCTGGAGTCTCTATTTTCACGTTCCATGTAATAGAATCGCCAATAACTAGGGCACAATCAGAATAATTCTCAGTGGGTGTTTCACTGAGCGGGGCAAATCGATTTGTTATCGGAACGGAAAAGTGGTTTTTTGATCCGCGACTAGAGCGATCTCTCACTGTCACCCATCTGCCCTGCTGCACGGGCTCTACTTCAGCCGGAACCGACTCAGGTAAAGAGTTCACTAGGCTAGGCGCATCCAAAATAGTATCTAAAGCTCTAGCACTCTTCTTACTATTCTCGATTAAAGTTTGGATGCGTGTCTCTAGTTCTGAAATCTTCTCCGTCAGCCTGACTGTCTCCTTGCATTTATCACATATAAATCCTATATTGCCGACAGAGAAGGCTATGGTAAACATGTGACATGAAGTGCAGGTGACAATAACAGGAGAAGACATTACTCACCGTGTTTGTTGACTGATTCTTACTCACCTGGGCTTTTATGAACTCAAAGGCGCGGGCGCGCGAGAGAAAAATAAATAACTGAGCTCACGGGTGGTGCGTTAAAAGGCTAGCGAGTTAGCGTGTTGTGCTGACAATAACGGAAGCTAGCAATGTCAGGTTAATCTGAGATGTTGAGTAAGCTGTATTTAGTAGTATAAACAACTAGAATTTATAATAAATGATGGTTCAAAACAGAAAGAAATACGAAGCGAAATACGAAGCTAATACGAGGCTTAGACGCAGCAAACAAACTCACAGCAGCAGCAGTCACAGCGAGGCAGACAGGAGCTAAAGAGGAAGCATAGGGGATGGGGGCCGAGTAACACCTAGGGCATCAGCAGGGGGTGATCCCTGCCATCGCTCCGCCACCAGGAGATGCACTGGGGTTAAAGGAGCCAAACATCCATGACTGGTGGTCATGCTGATGATCCGTTTTATGCGCACAGAGGTGGAGCACACCTGCATACCTGCACACCTGCACACCAGCACACCTGCACACCAGCACACCAGCACACCTGCACACCAGCACACCTGCACACCAGCACACCAGCACACCTGCACACCAGCACACCTGCACACCTGCACAACAGCACACCAGCACACCTGCACACCAGCACACCTGCATACCTGCACACCTGCACACCAGCACACCTGCACACCAGCACACCTGCACACCTGCACAACAGCACACCAGCACACCTGCACACCTGCACACCAGCACACCTGCACACCAGCACAACAGCACACCTGCACACCAGCACACCAGCACACCTGCACACCTGCACACCAGCACACCAGCACACCTGCACAACAGCACACCAGCACACCAGCACACCAGCACACCTGCACACCAGCACACCTGCACACCAGCACACCTGCACAACAGCACACCAGCACACCAGCACACCAGCACACCTGCACACCAGCACACCTGCACACCAGCACACCTGCACACCAGCACACCTGCACACCAGCACACCTGCACACCAGCACACCAGCACAACAGCACACCTGCACACCTGCACACCAGCACACCTGCACACCAGCACACCAGCACACCTGCACACCTGCACACCAGCACACCTGCACACCAGCACACCTGCACACCTGCACACCAGCACACCTGCACACCAGCACAACAGCACACCTGCACACCTGCACACCAGCACACCTGCACACCAGCACACCAGCACACCTGCACACCTGCACACCAGCACACCAGCACACCTGCACACCTGCACACCTGCACACCTGCACACCAGCACACCTGCACACCTGCACACCAGCACACCAGCACACCTGCACACCTGCACACCTGCACACCAGCACACCAGCACACCTGCACACCAGTACACCTGCACACCTGCACAACAGCACACCAGCACACCTGCACACCAGCACACCTGCACACCTGCACACCAGCACAACAGCACACCTGCACACCAGCACACCTGCACAACAGCACACCTGCACACCAGCACACCTGCACACCAGCACACCTGCACACCTGCACACCAGCACACCAGCACACCTGCACACCAGTACACCTGCACACCTGCACAACAGCACACCAGCACACCTGCACACCAGCACACCAGCACACCTGCACACCAGTACACCTGCACACCTGCACAACAGCACACCAGCACACCAGCACACCTGCACAACAGCACATCTGCACACCAGTACACCAGCACACCTGCACACCAGCACACCTGCACACCAGTACACCAGTACACCAGTACACCTGCACACCAGCACACCAGTACACCTGCACACCTGCACACCAGCACACCAGTACACCTGCACAACAGCACACCAGCACACCAGCACACCAGCACACCTGCACACCAGCACACCTGCACAACAGCACACCAGCACACCTGCACACCAGCACACCTGCACACCAGCACACCAGCACACCTGCACACCAGCACACCAGTACACCTGCACACCTGCACAACAGCACACCAGCACACCTGCACACCAGCACACCTGCACACCAGTACACCTGCACACCTGCACAACAGCACACCAGCACACCTGCACAACAGCACATCTGCACACCAGCACACCAGCACACCTGCACACCAGCACACCAGCACACCTGCACACCAGTACACCTGCACAACAGCACACCTGCACACCTGCACACCTGCACAACAGCACACCTGCACACCAGCACACCAGCACACCTGCACACCAGTACACCTGCACAACAGCACACCTGCACACCTGCACAACAGCACACCTGCACACCTGCACAACAGCACATCTGCACACCAGCACACCAGCACACCTGCACACCAGCACACCAGCACACCAGCACACCTGCACACCTGCACACCAGTACACCAGTACACCTGCACACCAGCACACCAGTACACCTGCACACCTGCACACCTGCACACCAGCACACCAGCACACCAGTACACCTGCACAACAGCACACCAGCACACCAGTACACCTGCACAACAGCACACCTGCACACCTGCACAACAGCACACCAGCACACCTGCACAACAGCACATCTGCACACCAGCACACCAGCACACCTGCACACCAGCACACCTGCACACCTGCACACCAGTACACCTGCACACCAGCACACCAGTACACCTGCACACCTGTACACCTGCACACCAGCACACCAGCACAACAGCACACCTGCACACCAGTACACCTGCACACCAGCACACCTGCACACCTGCACACATGCACAACAGCACACCTGCACACCAGCACACCTGCACACCTGCAAATCAGCACACCTGCACACCTGCACACCTGCACACCAGCACACCTGCACACCTGCACACCTGCACACCAGCACACCTGCACACCTGCACAACAGCACACCTGCACACCAGCACACCAGCACACCTGCACACCAGCACACCTGCACACCTGCACACCAGCACACCTGCACACCTGCACACCAGCACACCTGCACACCAGCACACCTGCACACCAGCACACCTGCACAACAGCACACCTGCACACCTGCAAACCAGCACACCTGCACACCAGCACACCAGCACACCAGCACACCTGCACACCTGCACAACAGTACACCTGCACACCAGCACACCTGCACACCAGCACACCAGCACACCTGCACACCAGCACACCTGCACACCAGCACACCTGCACAACAGCACACCTGCAAACCAGCACACCTGCACACCTGCACAACAGCACACCTGCACACCTGCACACCTGCACACCAGCACACCAGCACACCTGCACAACAGCACACCTGCAAACCAGCACACCTGCACACCTGCAAACCAGCACACCTGCACACCTGCACACCTGCACACCTGCACACCAGCACACCAGCACACCTGCAAACCAGCACACCTGCACACCAGCACACCTGCAAACCAGCACACCTGCACACCAGCACACCAGCACACCAGCACACCTGCAAACCAGCACACCTGCAAACCAGCACACCTGCACACCAGCACACCAGCACACCTGCAAACCAGCACACCTGCACACCAGCACACCTGCAAACCAGCACACCTGCACACCTGCACAACAGCACACCTGCACACCAGCACACCAGCACACCAGCACACCTGCACACCTGCACACCAGCACACCTGCACACCTGCACAACAGCACACCTGCACACCTGCACACCAGCACACCTGCACACCTGCACACCAGCACACCAGCACACCAGCACACCTGCACACCTGCACACCTGCACACCAGCACACCAGCACACCAGCACACCTGCACACCTGCACACCAGCACACCTGCACACCTGCACACCAGCACACCTGCACACCTGCACACCAGCACACCAGCACACCTGCACACCTGCACACCTGCACACCAGCACACCTGCACACCTGCACACCAGCACACCTGCACACCTGCACACCAGCACACCAGCACACCAGCACACCAGCACACCTGCACACCAGCACACCTGCACACCTGCACACCAGCACACCAGCACACCTGCACACCAGCACACCTGCACACCAGCACACCTGCACACCAGCACACCAGCACACCTGCACACCAGCACACCAGCACACCAGCACACCTGCACACCAGCACACCTGCACACCAGCACACCTGCACACCTGCACACCTGCACACCTGCACACCTGCACACCAGCACACCTGCACACCTGCACACCTGCACACCTGCACAACAGCACACCTGCACACCTGCACAACTGCACACCAGCACACCTGCACACCTGCATATGGCGCTCCAAATGTGTCATTCGCCGACGAGACTGACAAGCACGACAGATAACACACGTGAATACGTGCGTGTACGTCTCCATTGGTTTTATATGGAGACGTACACGGAAAAATCACGTCACGTAGACACGTCAATAACGTGTACCTGTTGATCTATACAGACGTCACGGCGGCGTCACGTTAGAAGTTAACGTGTGGAGAACGTCTGCACGTCTGCACGTCTGCCCGTCTGCCCGTCTGCCCGTCTGCCCGTCTGCACGTCTGCCCGTCTGCCCGTCTGCACGTCTGCCCGTCTGCCCGTCTGCACGTCTGCACGTCTGCCCGTCTGCACGTCTGCTATACGATCTAATTTAGATGTATTAGTTTACAAACGTTCATTGACTTGGAGCTAGGCTCTGCATTGGTTTTAGCCTGAAATTGATATTAACTGTGAACTTATTCCCCTGAGTGTACTTTTGCAGTTTTTCTCAGTCACTTTGGTACATTTTTGAATCATCCTTAAGATTTTTAAACCAGTAAATGCATTTAAAAAAATAATTCATACTAGCAGCTCCACACAATGGAAGTAAACCTGCTCAAAATCCCTAGTTCATCTCTCAAAAGTCAGTATTTATGTGAATGAACATACTAGTGCCATCAGAATGAATAGTCCTTGTGTCATTGTTCACAAACAAGATAGTCAAAATGCTTCGTCATGTTGTCAATAATAAAGTGTTCAGTATTTTCAGATTTAAACTATGGCTACGATTTATATTTATATTCTTTAAATCACAATACATATACATTCATATACATACAGTATATATGACATCGCTAGGCTATCATCATGGAGGGTATCACTGGTTGTTCCCTCATCATAGGTCACACAATCACTATTCAATTAAAATGTATAAAGTTTATTAAATGGCAAAACAGAGAGAACAAAAATATTTAAGAGAGATAGAGAGGGAGGCTTATATCCAGGGCTTCCAATGCACTTGTGCAAAACGAAAACGCTTGTATTTTTAAAGCGCAAAGTTAAACAACAAAATCTTAATTTGAACTGTAGGCTACACCAAATGCTGCGCAAAAAAAAAAATACATATAGACGAATTTTTGTTTATGACTTATTACCAGAGGCGGACAGAGTACACAGCTTCATTACTTGAGTAAAAGTACAGATACCCCTTGCTAAATTTTACTCAAGTACAAGTAAAAGTACTACATTCAGATGTCTACTTAAGTAAAAGTACTGAAGTACTTGTTTTTAAAAGTACTTGAGTACCAAGAGTACAAGAGTACATTTTCTAAATATTGCATTACTACTGCCACAATGCTTACATTTATGTACAGAAACGTCCTACATGGAGTTATGAAAAAAGTTAATACCTTGGAGAATGTAAAAGGAATTGAAAGTAAAATCAAGTAATTTTCATCTTTTTACCACGTTGCTTTATTTAACATTTCGCACTTGCCCACAAGGCAATAATAGCACAATGGCAATGCTCTGACAAACCTCTGCTGCTAGAGTTTTAAAGGGGTCATGACATGGGTTTTTTATTTTATTATTATGTTCCCTTAGTTGCAATTATAGTATTACTATAGTTTTTTTTACAAAAAACTTTTAAAATGTAGTGATTCATGACCTTTTCCCTGTTTCTCATCCTCTGATTCAAACAGTCTGTTTTGGTGGTGTTTCCCCTTTAAGAGTTCAGTGTTAACGCCCACTGTTATGATTGGCTAACGTCAGTGCCTATGCATCAATTATTAACGCCCCCAGCCAGAGGATTTGCGGATTCAGCGTATTTAAAAAGTAGTTTAAAGTTTTAAATACATTACTTACAGTTTGCGTCGTCGTTGTTGAGCCCAGAATAGTCGGCACGGACTTATCTTTGAGCAACAGTTTTCTGGCAAAGCCAGCATCATTTTGGGATTAGTTCTCAAAACAGTCATCCTTCAAATGTACAGAACAAACGCTTAAACTAACACTGCCGTGACTGAGACGTCCACAAAAAATAAAGTGCATCCATTTTTCCCTGACGACTGGATCTTTCGGCAGCGTATTCAAAGAAGTTGTTTGTCCACAGCCAGGAACAGCACATCTGCGTGGCATCGTAATTTCCCTGTACACAGACCCACTCGGCTCGCTGTCCGTCGACTGAACACTAGTGAGGCGCGCGGTGCGCGGGCGCGACAACGATACGAAATGAGCGTAGTTGCCTTGCGCTTAAAGCGTAGTTGTCTTGTGCTGGAGGCGGTCATATCAGAGCCCGTCATGCAAACGCTGGTACGTCACTTCGTACCGTGACGTCACTTCTTACCATGGATCCAGAACGAGCTGTATTTAGAGCTTGATTAAATAAATGATTCGTTTATAATGGGGAGGACGTCTTAAGCTATGAAACTTGCAGGACGTTTTAATGGTACAAAGACCTCTTATATACCAAAAGATCAAGGCAAATTTGGTTTCTCATGTCATGACCCCTTTAATGGATTTTTTGCACCCACATTTGAACTAACAATTGTGTGTACATGTGAGTTTCTCTGTTTTTTCATCAATCAAATCAATAAACCTAAACCAGCAAAGAAGGCAATATAGCAATGTTCTGACACACCTCTGAACCACACCTCTGAAAGGTGATTGCTGATAGGCTGTCCCAATCAGTGACGCCTGCACAATCCAGTCACGTTTGAGAGGGAAACAACAAACTGAGGGTTTCGAGATTGTTTTTTATTTTCCTTTTTTTTTTTTTTTTTTAGAAGAAGTAACGGGTACTCAGTACTCACGGTTATGGATAGAAATGTAGTGGAGTAAAGAGTACAATATTTGCCTCTCAAATGTACTTGAGTAAAGTCATGAGTACTCCCCCAAAATGATACTTGAGTAAAGTACAGATCCCTCAAAATTGTACTTAAGTACTGTACTCAAGTAAATGTACTCCGTTACTGTCCGGCTCTGCTTATTACCCCTTTATTAAACATTTAAAATATTCACAAATTAATATGGATTTTTACTTTTTTTCAAAATTAGTACCTGGAAATTATATTTTTCCCGCAGTGCTGAATGAGAAGAGCTATACAGGCCTATGTCTCTGAACCACAGCCTACAGAAAGGTGATAGGCTAATGATAATAAATGTGTCTGAAAAAATAATATATTCTTTAAATCACAATACATATACATTCATAACCCTAACCCTAACCCTTCACATAATAAAAGCTATTTTCAGTTGTTTCCACTGTTGATAGGAAAATGCAAGTGTTCGCGTCCGCGGCTCCGTGCCAAGTAGTGCGCGCTCACTCTCCGCTCCACACAAACCTGGATATGCGTCAAAATCTTGTGTTTATTTGTGATAATCTTAGTCCTGTATTATTATAGTCTGACCCATATTATGAATGACATTTGACAAATTGCTTTGTTCCTTTTTTGGATAAAAGCGTCTCTAAATATGTAGCCTAATAAATGTTATAATAATGATGATAATTATTTAATTATTTTTGCGTACACGGACCCCAAACAAATTTTTTTTAAATGTAATGACAATTAATTGCCAACTGAGACACAAAGTTGAGGAAAAATTACAAGTAAAACAAATTTGTAAATATTTGTTTGAATGTTTCTGTGTAATGAGCAGTTTTTAGCTAAAAAAAAAAAAAAAAGAATCATTTGGAAACCATTGTCTAAAAGGAGTAGGATTGTGTCCAAGCCTGCGTTTTTTAAAACAAAAAAACAGTAAAAACAGTAATATTGTGAAGTAATATTACACATTAATATAACTGTTCTGTATTTGAATATATTTTAAAATGAATAGGTTGAACATTAACCAGTCATCTCAATAGAACAGGGCCTTGGCGCCATCTACTGGCGATTTTATATATATATTTAGTAGTTTCATATTTGTTTAGCCTCCTTTCATTTCGGCATTTACAACTCGGTTTAAATGAGCTTGCTAGAAGTTCATAGAACGATTTTTTATAACATAGAAATAATTAAGTAGCGTAATGCATCCACTTCAAGCTTTTTATTATTATTGTAGTCTATAGCCTATCTTATTTTATTTTTTACATTAAAAAAAACATTTTTTTTAATGTATACAAACCTAAATAGTATTTTCTTAATATTATTCGAGGATAAAGATATAGGCTAAGACCACACTGTTTGAACAGTGTCTCAAATAAGAAAAGTCCATCAAGTAGCTGCATAAAAATACGTGCGCTATTTTTATATTAACCAAAGGCATGTATTGCGTTCAGACGGGCAGACGTGCAGACGTGCAGACGGGCAGACGGGCAGACGTGCAGACGTTCAGACGTTCAGACGTTCTCCACACGCACGTTAACACGTCTTTAAGCTTGGTTAGGAAAGAAATGACACAAACCGAGCGCCATACTGCACACCAGCACACCTGCACACCAGCACACCAGCACACCAGCACACCAGCACACCTGCACACCAGCACACCTGCACACCAGCACACCAGCACACCTGCACACCAGCACACCTGCACACCAGCACACCAGCACACCTGCACAACAGCACACCTGCACACCTGCACACCTGCACACCAGCAAACCAGCACACCTGCACACCTGCACAACAGCACACCTGCACACCTGCACACCTGCACACCAGCACACCTGCACACCTGCACACCAGCACACCTGCACACCTGCACACCTGCACACCTGCACACCAGCACACCTGCACAACAGCACACCAGCAAACCAGCACACCTGCACACCAGCACACCTGCACACCTCCACACCTGCACACCTGCACACCTGCACAACAGCACACCTGCACACCAGCACACCTGCACACCAGCACACCTGCACACCTGCACACCAGCACACCTGCACACCTGCACACCAGCAAACCAGCACACCAGCAAACCAGCACACCAGCACACCTGCACACCAGCACACCTGCACACCTGCACACCAGCACACCAGCACACCTGCACAACAGCACACCTGCACACCTGCACACCTGCACACCAGCACACCAGCACACCAGCACACCTGCACAACAGCACACCTGCACACCTGCACACCTGCACACCAGCACACCTGCACACCTGCACACCAGCACACCTGCACACCTGCACACCAGCACACCTGCAAACCAGCACACCTGCACACCTGCACACCTGCACACCTGCACACCTGCACACCTGCACACCAGCACACCAGCACACCTGCAAACCAGCACACCAGCACACCAGCACACCAGCACACCAGCACACCTGCAAACCAGCACACCTGCACACCAGCACACCAGCACACCTGCACAACAGCACAACAGCACACCTGCACACCTGCACACCAGCACACCTGCAAACCAGCACACCAGCACACCTGCAAACCAGCACACCAGCACACCTGCACACCAGCACACCAGCACACCTGCACAACAGCACACCTGCACACCTGCACACCTGCACACCAGCAAACCAGCACACCTGCACACCTGCACAACAGCACACCTGCACACCTGCACACCTGCACACCAGCACACCTGCACACCTGCACACCAGCACACCTGCACACCTGCACACCAGCACACCTGCACACCTGCACACCAGCACACCTGCACAACAGCACACCTGCACACCTGCACACCTGCACACCAGCACACCAGCACACCTGCACAACAGCACACCTGCACACCTGCACACCTGCACACCAGCACACCTGCACACCTGCACACCAGCACACCTGCACACCTGCACACCAGCACACCTGCAAACCAGCACACCTGCACACCTGCACACCAGCACACCTGCACACCAGCACACCTGCACACCAGCACACCTGCACACCAGCACACCTGCACACCTGCACACCAGCACACCAGCACACCAGCACACCTGCACACCAGCACACCTGCACACCTGCACACCAGCACACCAGCACACCAGCACACCTGCACACCAGCACACCTGCACACCAGCACACCTGCACACCTGCACACCAGCACACCTGCAAACCAGCACACCTGCACACCAGCACCGGTGGAGGAGCGTCAGGCAGCAATGCCCAGCCGGTTGACCACCAGCCTGTATTTCTAAGTGGTCAGTTGCATTTTTTCATGAATCTCCCCCATCAGAACTGGATCTCGAGCCGCTACGGTAGATATAAGATATAGATCTAGATATTAATATAACACACTGTGTAACTCGCGTCTGTATCTCATCCATTATGATGGAGATCTGAGCGCTATTGCTGTACGTTTAATCAGATCCCTCTACAGATCCTGGCATCACTTCTACTCTCACATCGGCCTAGAATTGATCTAAACGAGCTGTGTGAGTCTGAGACACGAGCGCTGATCGGTGATAATGGAGTCTGTAGTGTGTGTGTGTGTGTGTGTGTGTGTGTGTGTGTGTGTGTGTGTGCTGATGAAGCGGTTAATGCGCCTCGGGCTCGGGTCTGCCGGCGCAGTAAATCTACTTCATTAAGAGCATCTCGTCCTCGTCTGAGAGATGATTAATGTTAATGAGAGATGGTGAGTAATGAGGAGCTGGAATGTGCCGGCGCTTCGGAATGAGAGAGAAGAGGACGAGAGGAATGTCACTTCTTCCATTATATTCCTTTCTTTTCTTGCATCTTACATTACGTCCCAAGGTTATTATTGCAAACTACAATGAAGACAAAAGCAAAATTTTAATAAACATTTTCGTTAACTGAAATAAAAATTAAATTGACATTTCTGAAAAAATAAAAAAATAATTGTAAATTATGATATTTAGTTTTCGCCTTCATGGTCGCCGTCATGTCCTCAAATGTTAAATTCGCCATTAACTTATACATGACTTACCAACTGATCCAAACCCAATGCTCTAAACTTCCACAAGATGTCAATCATCAGGCTCTATTTCTTGCATGTCGGCTCGAACAGGATGTGACATCATCAGATGCGTTCTGGTTTCTGCTCGACTGCGCTGGTGTGACGTGATCCTATGGTACATTAATGGGAAATGATGTGTGTCCTCATCTGTGTGTGCGATCCATCATTTACAGCACTAACTGGAAGTGAGTTTAGGAGGCTTTAGCTCATGAATATAAATTTTTTATGTTGTTGCTTGAGCTGCACAGAGCCTATAGTCACGTGATCTAATTAATATTGAGTAGGCCCTGGTTTTATTGCTCCGTGTGTCTGTGAAATATCTCGATCAAAGCCGCTAGAAGCAATGCCAATGCGCTAATGCTAACGGCTAATGCCATAGACAGTATATGTGTAATGCTAACGGCTAATGCCAAAGACAGTATATGCGCTAATTCTAACGGCTAATGCCAAAGACAGTATATGCGCTAATGTTAAAGGCTAATGCCATAGACAGTATATGAGCTAATGTTAAAGGCTAATGTCATAGACAGTATATGCGCTAATGCTAAAGGCTAATGCCAAAGACAGTATATGCGCTAATGTTAAAGGCTAATGTCATAGACAGTATATGCGCTAATGCTAACGGCTAATGCCATAGACAGTATATGCGCTAATGCTAAAGGCTAATGCCAAAGACAGTATATGCGCTAATGTTAAAGGCTAATGTCATAGACAGTATATGCGCTAATGCTAACGGCTAATGCCAAAGACAGTATATGCGCTAATGTTAAAGGCTAATGCCATAGACAGTATATGAGCTAATGCTAAAGGCTAATGTCATAGACAGTATATGCGCTAATGCTAATGGCTAATGCCATAGATAGTATATGCGCTAATGCTAAAGGCTAATGTCATAGACAGTATGCGCTAATGCTAACGGCTAATGCCATAGACAGTATATGCGCTACTGCTAAAGGCTAATGTCATAGACAGTATGCGCTAATGCTAACGGCTAATGCCATAGACAGTATATGAGCTAATGCTAAAGGCTAATGTCATAGACAGTATGCGCTAATGCTAATGGCTAATGCCATAGACAGTATATGCGCTAATGCTAAAGGCTAATGTCATAGACAGTATGCGCTAATGCTAACGGCTAATGCCATAGACAGTATATGTGCTAATGCTAAAGGCTAATGTCATAGACAGTATGCGCTAATGCTAACGGCTAATGCCATAGACAGTATATGCGCTAATGCTAAAGGCTAATGTCATAGACAGTATATGCGCTAATGCTAACGGCTAATGCCATAGACAGTATATGCGCTAATGCTAAAGGCTAATGCCATAGACAGTATACGCTAATGCTAACGCTGGTTGGAGGAAAGGAGACCGAGGCTGTTTTTGTTAATGGATGTCGATGGAGAAGATCTTCACAACACTTTTATGAGGAGATAGCTGACCATTTAATGAATCGACTGCCTGTCCGCTAGTCTTCAACATGTTTCACACTAAACAATACTTTTGTTGGGAACTATATGTAGATTTCACTATGATAAAAAGGTTATTTTATAAGAGAAGGTGGAGTAGGGAATGTCGTGACAGGTATGACTCATTTATGGCATTACTATTTAACAGTAAAATTGAGTGATATTGTAAATTGTCTTAAGAAAGTAAAAAATACCAATGTTTTCTTTCTTTGGCTTTCAGGATTTACCAGTTATGATAAGACTTGAATTGTAATGACTGCACGGCGTACGTATGCAGATGCATTTTAATGAATAAAGAGAAAATAAATCATATAATTATAAATATTGTGTTATATTGTATGTTGTTTAATGAAAAAAAAAAATATATACATTTACTATATTCATGCTTTTTCCCAGTAAATCACATTCCACAAACAATGCAGTCCTACTGTACCTTTACTAGCGATATAACACCAAATATAGAACATTTATTCACAAGACCAGCACGCTAATAATCCAGTGTATCATAAAGCTTAACGTCACTGCCGCTACACGCTAGGCTGAGGTGCGTCACATGAGCCGTTACTCAGCTCCCCACGGATAACTTTAAATAAATATTTGTATCAGTTTAAATGTTGAATGTTAGTCACTCAAACCTCTTTATCTCTCTACTTAACTTTTAGCCACTCACATCCGCCATGTTTGTAGTTTTTTAACACTTTTCATTTTTCATGAAAACTTATGTTAGAATTGTAGGCCTAAAATACATTGGTATCAGCTTGTTTTAATAAATAGTATAATTAATACAATTACAATTAATTTGGATTGCGATTCATTTTTGTTCATAATCAGTAAACAAAAATCTTCTAAGAAGAATAAACACATATGAACAATTAAATTATTATTGTATTATTCATTATTTTTAACCATCTTGAAACTATCCAAGCAGTGTTTCGCGCTCAGATGTGACGGCGGAATTAATACAACACAGAAATGTGATTATAGAATATATTTAAATTATCCATCAAATTGTCATTTTCTCCTTATGTCTTGCTAGATAACAATAATGCCTGACCAGTAAATTACTTGGTGAACAAAGAAAACATTTTGGCATTGGTATTAGTTAATGCCTAAAAATGTAAAAGTTTTACCTTATAAATAGAATTTAGTTTAATTAATTAAAAAATTCGTCGCCAGAGTGAATGGGAACATAATTTATTGAAAATATTTGAAAATATATAAGCATGTCTTAAAGGTGCTATGTGGAGTTTTTCTACTAAAATGAATACATTTTATATTCCAAATAAAGGGGTTGTAATCTCACAATAAAATGATCCACTTGGCGGATTCTGCTATTAACCTCTGAAAGCAAGTATTCCTATTTCTATGTGAAGTCTCCGGGTCGGATTTACCGAAATCCAGTGGCGTGACTGAGACCTGCATGCGCGCGCCCCGCGCCTCTCGCCTCGTCTACTGACTGACTCCACAGCGACGACACTGCAACGTTATCACATCAACAGTCTGCTAACACTAACGACCAGCACAACACAGACTCCAACACAGACTCCAACATAAACTCCACATAATAATAAAAAACTAAAAAAGCATGCGCACGAGCACTCACTTGTAAACGTATAGGTTGCAATCTGAAACATCACCGCTAGATGCCGCTGAAAACTGCACATAGCCCCTTTAAGTATGGAATTTTTTTTGTGCCAATAAAAATGAACGGAACTTTTCAAGAAACTGAAAAAAATATCTTTGAAACTGAAAAAGAATAAATCGCGGGCACATTTTTTGACTTCGTTTTTACAAATGCGCTTCCAGAGTTTTCATTTCCGCTTCTGAAGTTTTCGTTTACGCTCCCTGAGTTTGCGTTCGCAGTTCTGACACATTGCTCTCGTGGGGGCGGGGCTAGTAGCAGTGTGTTCTCATTGGCTACTGAGTTTTTGATGGACAGCTTCTTGACCTGGAAGTGAACCGCATACACAAGGAAAACTTGCTTTCAGAGGTAATAGCAGAATCCGCCAAGTGGATCATTTTATTGTGAGATTACAACCCCTTTATTTGGAATAAAAAATGTATTCATTTTAGAACCGCATACACACCCGAACTCAACTGCATCATATTTTTGACATTATTAATACTGCTTTAAATCGTAATGCAATAGAAATGAACACGAAAAACCTGCCTTGTGCCTATACCGTATACAGCACTGGCGGTCAGGAGTACAGCGGCCGCGGACGAATTCTTTCTACGCGCACCATAGACGCGCACACACACTATGACGTCACACTCTGCACGTATGTTTTAAAAAAACATACATTTATTTAAATTTAACATATAAATAGTCCTAACACTTTTTAAATAGCCGACTTAGCGTGTTTATAATGACTAAATGCTTCAGATGAATACAAGTAAATGAACAAAAATGTGCGTTATATTTAAACTCGTGAACGCCGCAAATTAACCGCTGATGCCCCGCCCCCTTTCAGAAATCTGGCTTCCATCTCTGACCGCCCCGTCGAGAACCACTGTGTAGAGTGAGCACGGACACACACTTCTCTTCTCAACACACTGCTTTGTTGTGACACTGACACTGAAGCTCGTTCTGTGTTGCTCTTCGTGTGTTTCAGGGAAAGAGGTTTATCGTTCGTTCATGTCTCTTTGAGAGAGAGAGCTGATTGTATGAGATGTTCATGTAGAAACATTATAATGTTTTACAGCAGGTGTCACTCTTTTCCATGAATCTAGATCATCTTATTAGTGTGTAGATCTTCTGAAGCCTGAGGCACAATAACACGTCAATTGTATTTTTTTTCATTCACAGACTAAAATATTTGTTCTTTGGTTTTTGCTCATTTCAGTCCATTATATATCTTTCTTTTTTATCATTTGAGGTAATTACCTTTTAATTTCACATATTGTTCCTTTTAGCTATTGTTTTTTATCATTAATAAATGCAATCGTCTGTTTCTCGGTACATTTTCTGCATTGCAATAAATCACTGGTTTGAAAGATATGATTTCCCCGATAGGAGCGCAGGAGTCAGACGCTGAAATCATGTCGCATTAAAACGCTGTTTTCTGCAGCTAAATGCATGTTCATGTTATTACAGCCACATTCATTTTTGAAGAGGTTTTGGTGAATGATTTATCATCTGTCTCGTTTATTCATCAAGAATGTAAACTACAGGACTGTGTTTAATGGAGTGTTTGCTTTGGCTTTTTTATGTGAAGGCCAAGTATGGAAACCCGTCCGTCCCTGGAATTAGTCCTCTGCATTTAACTGTCCAAGATAGTTGCCCAGCACACACAGTTCCCACACAACCGGAGGCCTCGGTTCCAGGACACTCGTGTTTCTGACAGCGCCACCTACCGAACTGGATGATATAGCAGCTGCAGTTTCAGGACCGCAGTACACACACACACACACACACACACACAAACACACGCACACACACACACACAATTAATTGAGTAAACTTAATAAATTACTCCAAAAGACTGTTAACACAACGCTTAGATTTAACTCTTAGGATGATCATTTAGGAGTTAATAAGCAAACCCACAGTATGCTCAGAGATATGCAGTAATAAGAGTGTTATCTCTGAGAGACCGCACTGTAAACCCAGATTTTGTTTCTAATTAAACTTACGAGTGATCTACTTATTCTTTTATGTTTAGTAAAAACCTGCTATCATTACTAAACAACATTAGTTGATTGTACAATTTAGCCGAAGGATTCATTGCACTAATCAGGTTTAGCAGAGATAACTTAGTATGTTTAGTTTCATAAGGAAGGGGAAGGGCTAAACCTGCCTGGTCACGTGAAAAGACCCGCGTCTAACGTGCGTCCAAGGCGGTACGAGCACAGGCCTTGGCAGCAGACGCCGGTATTGAGAATTAACAGAGGTTTAGATGTTGATGAATTATTGTTTAATTTGTAGTCACCATAAAGGTGACAAGTGTTGGCTTTAGTTGGGCCCTTGACATTTGAACATTAGTTTTTCTCTGGCTGCTTTACCTGTGTGTTTAAAAGGCACAATTGTTATAGCAAAAAAGCCAAGAGTAAGTGATCCAGTGACTATGACTGTGTATTGATGTTGTCATCAATAAAGATTATAAATCAGTAGCACCTCATGTCATCTAGAGTTTAATCTATTATTGTCTGGATCTTTCCATATGATTGATATGAAAGACCTGTGATTTTTTTTCACCAGGAAATCCAACAGAATTATAAATGCCATGTTATTTTGTCACACATAGACATCAACAATCAGCATATGAATCTCAACAATGGTGACACTCAAATGAAAAGTTAAGTTTCAGCTTGTGTAAAAAGTTAGGGTTCCATGTTAATACAATTCAACATGTTTAGCTTGTGTAAAACCTAAAGTGGTATAGGGCAACGGGTTTCCACGCGATTTGCGAGTAAAGTCAACTAATTTGGGTTAAGAGTGGAAATTAACACTAAGTTAAGTGAACTTTATTGTCTAAGTACATTAAATAATCGTCAAGTTTGGTGAACTAAACAATTTAAGTCAAGTCTACATAAGCACCAAGTTAAGTAAACTTAAATATGCACGTTTTGGGAGAACCCATTACTCAATTAAATTGAGGGTACGAGTTAACTCAAATCAATTGAGTTCAATCAACTTATTAGGGTTTTCAGTGCGCTAACACTACCGGTGTTTGAATCATCATTGGCTGATGCGCCCTCTAGAGTTTCATCCCAGAACTGGTATTTATTCAGAAATACAGTAAAATATAATTGAATTCAGGAGTTTTTTTTATTTTTTATAAACTTTTCCAATTATTTTTTAGAAGGTAATTCTGTCTATTAAACTATCACTCTCGTTCCCAAAATGTAAAGTGAATTTAAATTACATGTAAAGTTTACTTGCATTTTCACAAGTTTTCATTAAGAAGAATTGTGATGTTTGGATCAAATATATCACACATTTACCATGTACTGTATATAGCAAATTTATAAAATCATCGACTGAATTTTTTTTGTTGTTGTTCATCATTTCTATCTTGTTGTTCAGTAAAACCTTCTAATCAAGACTTGAGAAGCAGAATTATGTCAAATCTGTAGATGTTTTAGCTGTAAAATGAGATGAAATACTAAGATTAATAAATTGTCTCGTCTTGCACAGTTATAGATAAATAGATGCTGGACTATTACACTATTGTCTTCTTGATCTACTGTACACCCTGTTATCTCTGTAAATCTGCTTTAAAAACTCTGTGTTGTAAAAAGCGCTGTGTAAATAAAGCTGACTCGACAGGTTTGCAATGTCTCTGGCGGGTTTAATGAGAAACTCCACCGGCTCTAAAGCTTCAGATCCATGAACACATGCAGTCAAAAACAGGCCCTGAACACACTCATCCATAGTGACAGATACTCAGAGAGAGAGAGAGAGAGAGGGCGAGAGAGGGCGAGAGAGAGAGAGAGAGAAAGAGGGCGAGAGAGAGACAGAGGAC
>JARPMJ010006344.1:0-25000 GCA_033366665.1 Phoxinus dragarum
AATGTCATTTGATTTCAGTATTATTTAGAAGACAAGAACGCTTTTTTTCACAAATGCCGCCATCATCTTTCCTTGCAGGTCCTGCTCCACCACAACAGCTGAGCAGCAAATGCACAGAAATAGAGTATCAGAAAAGTGCTTTAATAGCTCTGTTTGAAATTACAATAATTAAAATAAACTACAACTTAATATTTAAATAGTTGTTGTTATTAATTTCTGTAGTATACTCACTCAAAGCCTTTGATGCAGCATCAGCTTCATGAGCCACTCTCCACCGGATAAACACACATCTGTTCTTCTGTCCCTGTAACATCCAGACAAGACTCCCATGACCTCTGTGATTTATGAGCTCAACACTACATTTACATGTTGAGGTTGTTTAAACTTTTTATCCAACATAGATGTTCCTCAATTTATCAACAGTACTAATGGACAAATAAGATAACTTATGTTTAGTTAAATTTATAGATTTGTTCTACATAATAGCACACATACCACTCAGATGTATATTTCATGTTGTGCAATACTGCAATACTTATAAAAGATTTTCCTGTCAGATGTAAATAGACGTTTAAAATAAGCGTCTTTAAGATGTTTATGTAAATCCCCTTTAGAGACGTAACTTACGTGTCCTTACTGGAGCTCCCCTGTCAGCTAGAGCTATACATAATAAAACGTGTTTTTACAGCAAAATCACAACTATACTATACTGTCTAACTCCTTTACACCTTCAACAGTTAAAACGTTTACTCTATAGTAGTTTAACACATGCAATTTTAACACAAGGAACCGTGTTTACTCACATTTGAAACCCCCCGCGTCGCTGATCTCCGTGATGTTTGATAATGACGTCCTCCTCTCGCGTGGCCTCCTGGGATAGAAGAGTATCCATCGGACTGCACTCGAAAATCTGTCTGGAAGCAGTAAGCCCATCCGGGAACTCCTCGCCTACTCTTTTATGAATACTGATGTTTCGAACGTACTTCTTCCTTCACGTACTGTTTTCGCCTACTATATAGTAGGAAAGTAGGCATATTCGAACGCACTTAAGTCCGAATCTCGCGATAATTAGTACGTCACCCAGGTAATTCTCGCCTACTCTTTTATGATTCGTACATACTTTTTCGCTCGCCTACTCTTTTCCCCTACTATATAGTAGGGAAGTATGCGGTTTCGAACGCAGCCTCAGTGTCATACGTAACATCACTACCTTCTGCTGCTCGCGTGTCTTTTACTTTGGTGAGCGTTTCCAAAGTTCCACAGTTCACCGGAAACACGTCACGCTCCCGATGAGCAGGAAGCAGCAATGGTGGACTGGTGTGTGTCTCCACAGTAATGTAACCGCAGAGAGCTTCGATAGCGAGATGAGCTCCGCGGGGATGTTCCAGACTCAGATCTCCGCGATCATGAAGGCGGCCGCGGTGGAGATCAGCCAGTTGCTGGAGGAAGAGGCGGCAGCTCTTCATCAGGAGATCCGGAGGAGGAACCAAGGAGATCCAGAGACTGAAGACTACACTCCTGAGAGTCACTGCAGAGAGAGAGAGATGCTCTGTCGGCGTACAGGTGGAGGTCAGGGACACGAGTGAGTCTCAGCTGGCGACCTGTGTGTGTGTGTGTGTGTGTGTGTGTGTGTGAGAGAGAGAGAGAGAGAGAGAGAGAGAGAGATGCTCTGTCGGCGTACAGGTGGAGGTTAGGGACACGAGTGAGTCTCAGCTGGCGACCTGTGTGTGTGTGTGTGTGTGTGTGTGTGTGTGTGTGAGTGAGTGAGTGAGTGAGTGAGAGAGAGTGCGTGTGCGTGTGTGTGTGTGTGTGATTGAATGTGTGTTTAGTGGTGGTGAGGGGAATGTATTTTTATATAAATTTATTTAAAAAAAATTATATGCTAATCTATATTTTTACTATTTATGTTTTTTTTACTAATTATATTTCTATAATAATAGTTTTTAAATAAATATATATTAGCCTACCATATAATCTTTTATTATATCTATTTTAATGTATGGTTTTATATGGTGATTTTTATATTTATGTTACAATTAATAATATAGAAGTATAATAATATTAAAATTATTTATAAAATAATATATATTTGAAATATGTTACTTTTCGGTAATATTAGTAAAAATAATAAGTATAACATTTGTAAATACATGTATGTGTGTATAAAAAAATTTTTTTATGAAAACTGGTGATGTTTATTATTATAATTTTTCACTAAAATATAAATTGTATTTATTTTTTACAAATGTTATACTTGTGTATTGTAGGAGCTACTGTTACTTGCATATCATTCATATTTCCACTTTATTTAATAGTACAGTGTTACGACCCTTGGCTCAAGGGACGCAACAAAAACAAGGGACAACGCGAAAACCCAAATTATAGCCTCAAAAGTAATGTTTATTTACTTACAAAATAAGACAACACTAAATAATAAAAGGAAAACAATTAAAGAAGATAGTAGTGTTCCTGAAGTCGTCAGCAAGATCAGTGTGTAGAGCATGATGCATGGTTGAAATGTAATGTTGAAGTAGAAATGTACATGTAAATGCAAATGAAAGAAAGGTAACACAACCAAAGTCCCAAACGCCAAAGCCAAAGAATGAACTCTCGGTTCAGTTGGTGATCTCTTAAGCAGCGTCTAAGGCACAACCACAGGTGTTTCCAGTTGACTGTCAATTGAGATAATTAGTGGGTCAGGTACCAGCAGCAATTCCCAGAACCAACAGCAGAGGTCGTCACATACAGTAACCAGCTCTATCTTCAATGTTAATGTAACAACAAAAGAAAAAGAGAGCAGCGGGAATATTATGCTGCTGTCACTTTAAGAGCTGCACGTTTCCAACAAATTGTTACGCGTGATTTATTTTCTACTGTTTACGTTCACTTAAGACATAACCGGCTATGTTTCACAGGATACTTGCCTATACAGGCATTTTGACATAATACATATTTTTCTGTTTAAGCGCAAGATACGAAAGAGAACTCTATTTAATGGGCTATTCACGCGCGGTCTGAGAGTCAGCTTTCTGGACGCATGCTCCGGGAAAACGTCATGTGTACATAACTGTACCGCGCACAGTAGCTATACAGTCAGGCGTAAATATTTCATTTGTTTAACATTCTATAATTCGATACATTTACTTCATAGACATCTGTAGAACGTTCACAGATAGATAAGAGTTTTCAAAAAGTATCAGAAACATATATTTTGAGCGCGTCAACATAATGGCCAATCAGAGCCGTTTAAGAATCCGTTCAACAACGCTCAAATTGCTCGAGGGAAATGCTGGTACACATTTTTTAAATGTCAGTACCAATTTGGTTCCGAAGTCAGTACTTTTTACATCTGTAGATAGAAATGACGAAGAAGACTGAGTGGCGAGCAAACGGTCTTTATTCACTTCCAGAATTAAAAATAGAAAAGAAAACTCTGTCGGCACACTGCCTCGTATAATAAAAACATAAACAGTCCAAACCCAAAAGTACATGAGTCTCTCTCCCAGTTCCAGATCTGTGGGGCGCTTCTATCCCACCTCTCCGCCAATCACTGGAATTAGAGACAGGTGTTAGTTATCATGACCTCCTTATCCCCGTCTCCACACTCGTTCTCCCCGCTGCAGACTTCGCATTCCCACGCCCCCCCTAGCCACAACATCCACCTTGAACTTAAATGGCTGTAAAGCTAAATGCTAACAGGAGATCCACGTGGTGTTGGTATCCTTCATACGGTGGAGCCACTAGAGGGGCGAATGGTCCGAATAGAGATTGAATTCCCATCCCAGGAGGTAATAACAGAGGGACGGCCAAATGCTCTTTTCCAATGATGATGTATCTGATCTCTCTGTTTGAGAGCTTTGGACTCAGATTCAGCTCTGGCCCGCCAGAGCAATCTTTACCTTGGGCCTGTTGGGACAGCTCTGTCCACTGGACCGGTTCTGGTGCTTCCTTTTAAGTGAGATCAGTCAGCGGGCTGGTGAGCGCCGTATAATTAGGAATAAATATCTCCTATAATATCCCACCAGCCCCAGTAACTGTCTCGCCTCCTTTTTGGTCTTGGGACTTAGGCAGGCTGCAATCGCAGCAGTCTTATCTATTTGGGGACGCACCTGCCCATGTCCCAAGTGAGAGCCCATATACTGTACCTCCACACGCCCAATCGCACACTGGTTCGCTGTAAGTCCAGCGATCTGAGGACAGCGCACAGATGTTCCAGATGCCAATCATGACTTTATATGATAATGTTGTCATGGTAGGCAGTGGCAGATGCGGAATGAGGCTGGAGGATTTTGTCCTTGAGACGGTGAAAGGTGACGGGAGCCCCGAACAACCCGAACGGATTTGCTACATTTTTATTTGGATAATGGCAATAAGGGGATCTGTCAGTACACTTTTGTCAAATCCAGTTTTGAGTAAAAGCAAACCGAATCTAACCGATCAAGCAGCTCATCAACTCGGGGCATTGGATAAGCTTCGACACGGATTGGTTTTGACCGCTGCTGCTGGTCCGAGATCTTCCTCTGCTGGAACAGCCGCTGCTAACTCAACCGACCTCACCTCATTCCAAGCCTTTTAAAAGATTGAGCTGATAAATTTGACATGAATCACCGTTTGTCTTACCTCATAATCGAGATCCCCAACACACCATGTAACCACAAAAGTTCCTTGCCACTTCACAAGTAACTAAGATCTGGACGTTAGAAGTAATACAAGCACTCCCGCTGTAAATTGATGCTGTTGCGTACGCCTTTTGTGCAGCTGACTTTGTCTGTCCAGTACCTGGAGCAAATTCTCAATGGAGAGCTGCCCAATGTGTGGAGAGTTGCTCAGAGGTCCATGACATACTGAATTTCACTGTGGCTCTTTTAAGACCCCTTCCTACCAAGCCTCTTTAAAGCCTTACATGTACCCCTCTTAATACTCACAGGTATTTGGTTCTGCCCAGCTTGATCGGGGGCAGCCCACAGGGAGTCGGGGACCCGGATCAACATTCCAACCTCCATTACTGGACACAAGTCCTAGAAATTACCCAGGTCCCCACATCTCCAGCAGCCCCCTCGTGTCGCAGATCTAGCCCCCTGTAAAAAATGGCTGTAGGTGTGTTACTTCGTTACCGGGGAGCAGGAATAGGGCAAGAGAGAGCAGAAAGAGAGGGCGAGGGGTTGGAGAGAGAGAGATAAGGGAGGGGTATGCCGACCCCGGGGAATCCTCAGCTAGCAGGATGGCCTGATTCAGTGATGCAGAGGTTCAGGAAAGCGACCAGCCCGTTGAAGGATGACCCGCTTTAGATCGTCATAGGCCAGGAGGTTCCCTACAGGTACCTGTTGCTCTGCCACCTGTGCCTCCCCGGACAGCAGTGGGATCAGGCGCACCGGCCACTGGGTGCGTGCCCAAGCACATGCCTCTTATTTCAAAGAGGTCCACAAACTTCTTTGGGTGGTCCTGTGGACCCGTTTTCGCCAGCGGGACGTGGGCAACGGTGGAGGGTTCGTCCGAGGTGAACTCCTGGCTGAGTGACCTCCGGATGACCCGCCGGTCTTCTTCCTGTGCTTGGACCAGCAGGCGGAAGCGATCCTCTCGTCCCAACCTGAGGTCTATCAGCGCCTGATGTTGAGTTTGATGAAGACTGGCGAGCAACTTGACCAGGTCGGCATTGGCTGAGCTAAACGTTCATAGATAGAAATGACGAAGTCAGAGTGGCGTGCAAACAGTTTTTATTCATTCCTAAAACCTGCGCCCCCCTAGTAACAACATCCTTCTCTGATATATCCATTCTGTTCTCTGTTTGCAAACAAAAAACATCACCAGTTTTCAAAATATATTTCAGTTTTAATCATTATTATTAAACTATTTTTGCATCAAGTAATATGGTTCATTAGCCTAATTATTGTAGCAGCTTGATGTATTAACATGAAATTCTACTAATACTGACATGCATAGCCTATATATTCTAGACCTGTAACTATTTGTTTTGTTGTCAAATTTGAATTAAAACATCTTGTCTACATATGACTTCTCGACAGGTGTAACGGCTCATGCGCGGGAAGCTCAGGCTGATCATCACAGCCAGGAAAAGGTCGTTGTGAAGAATCTCTCCGAGGGGAAAGCTCACTTTTCACATGTGGCGGATGTGAATTCACAGCTTTTGAAACAGGAAGCGCCCGTAACGCCGCTGAAGGAACCGGAGGAAGAGGAGCTCAGCGGACTGGAGTTCGAGATGAAGATCGAACAGGTGGAAGAACTTGTGGATCAGACTCTGAATCAAGTTCAGGAAAAGCAGAAGTGTGAAGGACAAAACCACTGCCATGACAGAAACACTCGTTTATGGTGTTCAGGGAAAGCGTTCGACCATCCGGAAAGTCTTGTGGAGTCGGAACAACATTCCCAGAGTTTTACAGATCCATATGGGATGGAGGATCCGGTGACCGCGTCGACTCAGGCCGGTTTATTTGCTGGTCTCCAGAACGAGAGCTTTGGCTTTGCAGACATTGAGTACGACTTGAATTTTCAGGATTCCCATAGAAGCTCACCCAGCACGAGCGAGTCCGACTCGACACCGTTCAACACACTCCCATCCTCACATTCAAGCTCGTGTTTGCCCAAAACGCTCCCAAAGAGTCTGAATGCCGGCAAGCACACAGGACCCAAACCCTTCCGATGTGAGGAGTGCGGGAAAGGCTTCCCACAGAAGGGCCGGCTGTTAACACACAAACTAGTACACATGGACGAAAAACCCTTCCGCTGTGAGGAGTGTGGGAAAGGCTTCACACAGAAGAAGCGGCTTTTAACACACAGACTAGTGCACACGGGTGAGAAACCCTTCCGCTGTCAGCTGTGCGGTAAGACCTTCTCCAGACAGGACAGCTGTCTCCGACACATGCGCTTGCACAGCGGACAGAGATGATGAAGCTGGACACGATCACACACACACACACACACAAGGTTTTTCACATGTCTCAAAATGAGATTTCTTAGAATTGTTACTGTGTTGATATTAGCTTCTGTTGCATATCGTCATTAAGGCCTTGTGGCGATTTGGAGAGGACGGCGTGATTGCTGATGAGCGCCACCGACACGACGCACCGGGCTCGTTTCTCTCACGGAGGAGCGGAAGCATAAAAGGAGGAGCGACGACAGTGGAGGACGAGAGAGGCCAGGCCTGGATTTATGTTTCTGTTTTATTATGTGTGGTGGCAGTCATCCGTGAGGGCCTTTGTTTATTTTATTATTAGTGTGTGTTAAGCGTTCGCCGGTTCCTGCCTCCTTTCCATAACAACGAACTGTGTTACAGGCCTGTTTTACTCATCTTACACATTTATTATGCAACGGTTCATGATGATCAAGTTTGTAACAATCTCCAGGGTTATTATACCATAAAACAACTTTCGTTACTTGAAATGAAAGTAGCTTTAATTGAAATAAAATAGTTTTTATAAAAAGTATTTCGGCTAGTTCCCATGTAAACATTTCTCAATTACTCTATCTCTGTTATATTTGCAATGTTACCTCATCTTTCCTCTATTTGTATTTGTCGATTTGTAAACACATTCTGTCTCTTTAACGAGAACTATTGTTATGATCATGAACGAAAACAAAAACAGCATTCAATCTTCATCTCTCAGTCCCTCGGCTAAAATTAAATGTGATGCGTAACACGAGAATGAACCTCATTGGTTCTCGCAGGAGCTCAAGCGTGCTGTGTAACACGAGAATGATCATCATAGGTTCTTAGAAGATCAAGCGTGCTGTGTAACACGAGAATGATCATCATAGGTTCTTAGAAGATCAAGCGTGCTGTGTAACACGAGAATGAACCTCATTGGTTCTCACACGTCAAGTGAACATGCTGGAGCTTCCTTTTACCATACACGTTTTAAAACGATAAAGCGATCGAATCTCTTCAGAAAATATCTCAGTTCTTATGGATTAGTTTTACGATCTCTATGAAGTTTTTAAAGCATTATAGTCAGAGGTTAAATTGGGCCGGAGCTCAGCTCCGCCTCCTCGGGTCCACAACACACGTTTCCTTGAGCACCAAATATATACATTTTGTTGTGTGTATAATGAAAGTTGTGAAATAATTGGCTAATATTTACTCTAACTTGGTGCTGCAATGATTCGCCCATCACGACGATAACTGACCTTCTCATCTGAGCTGCTTCAGCACTCAAACACCGCTCGTCAATGTCAAAATGTTTGAGTGCAATCAAAGCAAGCGGGATTTACAGGAGCGCGAGCCGTGCGCGAATCCCAACGCGACGCTTCACTTCAGTTTATGGTCATATAGTGCGAGATAAAATGCAAGTAGCCTATAAACAACTGTTTTTTTCGATAGAAGTTTTAAATGACCGACAGAAATAATCAGTTTGATCAAAGACAGTGGATACTAAGCTTAATTTAACAGCACAAGCACCCTATTAAATATATTGCCATTATTATTCTATAAATATATTTGTTTAACGTTACCTCGAATGTGTTCGACTTTTCACTGTTTGCATCACTCCGCTTGTCTGTGTTTGCATCATTAAGCCAGAAGGCGGCGACAAGTGACTGTCTTTATGAGTGAGCAATTGAACCATTGATTGAATGAACAGATTAATCCACAAATATTGATTCATTTAGGAAAGAAAAAGTAGATGAAATTGATATTTGATGCGCATACTAATTGCTCATATGCCTCTGGACATAGAATTATTGCATTGGCGTTTGTTTGAAATGTAACATCTATGCAAAATAATCCTTGAATCATTTCTTATTTAAGGCCATTCCCGATTCAAATATGTGATTGTGTATAGTCAACAATAGCCTAAGCATAAACATTCTGCATTTCCATTTTATAGTGTGGATAATTCATTGCGACATTTAAACTGATTCTCATGTTTTAGAACTTGTTATCTGATAAAATACTACATGCTAGTACTGCCCACCGACAAGCTTTTAAAGCTCCTGTTGTCCTTTTTTTTTGGCCTTCAAAACACCTTAAAATTCACATGTTGAGCTCAGGTAAATAAAAATTTTCTCGAGGGGGGCATGCCCCCGATCCCCCCTAATAGGAGCACTTTATTCCGGTTTTTAGCTATAAAAACCTACGCAAAAAATAATAATGAAGTAAGTGAATTGTAAAGCATTTCTCTTTGTTTGAATAACTACTCAATTCTACCTTACACATTAATACTCGAAAAGTAAAAACACAACACACAAGTCATTTTACAGCGTGAATTTGAATGATGACCATTCACCGTAAATAAGGGCTCCCCTTCCCTAGAAAAGCCAATTTAACCACTGATTATAGTGGTAGTAACATGGACTGTCAAGGGACTGACAGAAATCTCTTAGATTTAATTGAAATGATCTTCATTAGTGTTTGAAGAGTCTTACGGGTCTGGAACAACATGAGGGGTGAGGTGAGTAAATAATGACAGAATTTAAATTTTTGGGTGAACAAACCCTTTAATGTTGAGATGCTTGTTATCATGTCCAATAACTAATGAATAAGTAAGAATAAGAAATGTTTATACTATAGTACAACAGTAGGCTATGTCAATTTGTCGATAAATAAATGACGTTTAAATAAAATAAAACAATATAGCCTAGAGAAAATAATATTATATAATTTTTAACTACGTTTTTTTGTCTGTCTTGTTCAAGAAAAGTATTAATGAGGTGAAAAGACTGTGTGTGTGACTGTAGTTTCTTCAGTATGTATTCAGTGCGCCTTTCCGCACGAACAAATGTCTATTTTGGACCTTCTGCTGCTCGCGTGTCTTTTACTTTGGTGAGCGTTTGCTAAACGTGCCACAGTTCACCGGAAACACGTCACGCCCCCGAATGAGCAGGAAGCAGCAATGGTGGACTGTGTGTGTCTCCACAGTAATGTAACCGCAGAGAGCTTTGATAGCGAGATGAGCTCCGCGGGGATGTTCCAGACTCAGATCTCCGCGATCATGAAGGCGGCCGCGGTGGAGATCAGTCAGTTGCTGGAGGAAGAGGCGGCAGCTCTTCATCAGGAGATCCGGAGGAGGAACCAGGAGATCCAGAGACTGAAGACTACACTCCTGAGAGTCACTGCAGAGAGAGAGAGATGCTCTGTCGGCGTACAGGTGGAGGTCAGGGACACGAGTGAGTCCGAGCTGGCGACCTGTGTGTGTGTGTGTGAGAGAGAGAGAGAGAGAGAGAGAGAGAGAGAGAGAGATGCTCTGTCGGCGTACAGGTGGAGGTCAGGGACACGAGTGAGTCTCAGCTGGCGACCTGATCATGACAAACACCAGCGTACTATGTGTGTGTGTGTGTGTGTGTGTGATTGAATGTGTGTTTAGTGGTGGTGAGGGGAATGTATTTTTATATAAATTTATTTAAAAAAAATTATATGCTAATCTATATTTTTACTATTTATGTTTTTTACTAATTATATTTCTATAATAATAGTTTTTAAATAAATGTATATTAGCCTACCATATAATCTTTTATTATATCTATTTTAATGTATGGTTTTATATGGTGATTTTTATATTTATGTTACAATTAATAATATAGAAGTATAATAATATTAAAATTATTTATAAAATAATATATATTTGAAATATGTTACTTTTCGGTAATATTAGTAAAAATAATAAGTATAACATTTGTAAATACATGTATGTGTGTATAAAAAATTTTTTTTATGAAAACTGGTGATGTTTATTATTATAATTTTTCACTAAAATATAAATTGTATTTATTTTTTACAAATGTTATACTTGTGTATTGTAGGAGCTACTGTTACTTGCATATCATTCATATTTCCACTTTATTTAATAGTACAGTGTTACGACCCTTGGCTCAAGGGACGCAACAAAAACAAGGGACACACGAAAACCCAAATTATAGGCTCAAAAGTAATGTTTATTTACTTACAAAATAAGACAACACTAAATAATAAAAGGAAAACAATTAAAGAAGAGATAGTAGTGTTCCTGAAGTCGTCAGTAGCACAGTAGCTATACAGTCAGGCGTAAATATTTCATTTGTTTAACATTCTATAATTCGATACATTTACTTCATAGACATCTGTAGAACGTTCACAGATAGATAAGAGTTTTCAAAAAGTATCAGAAACATATATTTTGAGCGCGTCAACATAATGGCCAATCAGAATTGTTTAAGAATCCGTTCAACAGCGCTCAAATTGCTCGAGGGAAATGCTGGTACACATTTTTTAAATGTCAGTACCAATTTGGTTCCGAAGTCAGTACTTTTTACATCTGTAGATAGAAATGACGAAGAAGACTGAGTGGCGAGCAAACGGTCTTTATTCACTTCCAGAATTAAAAATAGAAAAGAAACTCTGTCGGCACACTGCCTCGTATAATAAAAACATAAACAGTCCAAACCCAAAAGTACATGAGTCTCTCTCCCAGTTCCAGATCTGTGGGGCGCTTCTATCCCACCTCTCCGCCAATCACTGGAATTAGAGACAGGTGTTAGTTATCATGTACCTGACCTCCTTATCCCCGTCTCCACACTCGTTCTCCCGCTGCAGACTTCGCATTCCCACGCCCCCCTAGCCACAACATCCACCTTGAACTTAAATGGCTGTAAAGCTAAATGCTAACAGGAGATCCACGTGGTGTAGGTATCCTTCATACGGTGGAGCCACTAGAGGGGCGAATGGTCCGAATAGAGATTTAATTCCCATCCCAGGAGGTAATAACAGAGGGACGGCCAAATGCTCTTTTCCAATGATGCTGTATCTGGTCTCTCTGTTTGAGAGCTTTGGACTCAGATTCAGCTCTGGCCCGCCAGAGCAATCTTTACCTTGGGCCTGTTGGGACAGCTCTGTCCACTGGACCGGTTCTGGTGCTTCCTTTTAAGTGAGATCAGTCAGCGGGCTGGTGAGCGCCGTATAATTAGGAATAAATATCTCCTATAATATCCCACCAGCCCCAGTAACTGTCTCGCCTCCTTTTTGGTCTTGGGACTTAGGCAGGCTGCAATCGCAGCAGTCTTATCTATTTGGGGACGCACCTGCCCATGTCCCAAGTGAAAGCCCATATACTGTACCTCCACACGCCCAATCGCACACTGGTTCGCTGTAAGTCCAGCGATCTGAGGACAGCGCACAGATGTTCCAGATGCCAATCATGACTTTATATGATAATGTTGTCATGGTAGGCAGTGGCAGATGCGGAATGAGGCTGGAGGATTTTGTCCATGAGACGGTGAAAGGTGACGGGAGCCCCGAACAACCCGAACGGATTTGTTAAATTTTTATTTGGATAATGGCAATAAGGGGATCTGCCAGTACACTTTTGTCAAATCCAGTTTTGAGTAAAAGCAAACCGAATCTAACCGATCAAGCAGCTCATCAACTCGGGGCATTGGATAAGCTTCGAATTTTGACACGGATTGGTTTTGACCGCTGCTGCTGGTCCGAGATCTTCCTCTGCTGGAACAGCCGCTGCTAAAGCCTAGTTCACACTACAGGATTTTAAGCCCGATTTAAACCCGATTTGCAAATCGTTGAGCTCGCCGACAGGTCGGGTTGTTATCGCGTGCAAATCGCAGGGGATTAGCGGCCGATGAACGCTCGCCAATCTGTTAGTATGAAAGAGCCAACAACGCATCAAAGACGCTCGCAGACGCCTCGCAGACGCCTCGCCGAGCCCAGAAAAATATCTAGCATGCTAGATATCTGGAGCTGTCGCACGACTCAACCACATGTGATGCCATGAGCTACAGCCAATCAGAGCAAGGCATGGGTTGAGGTCACTGGGAAAATACCGTTTATACTGTCTATGGGAATTTTATTTATTTTTTCTAGAGCAAATCATCGCGCAAACAGTTTGCAGCACTAATTTCTGTCTGACGTCCATATTCAAACAAAGACTCGCGTGTTGTGTACTTGTGTTCTTCTTCGCTGGGTAGTGGCGCGCGTGCTGTATTGCGTCATTTCCGGTTCGTTTTATCGCGTGATTTCTTCGTGATAAAACGTGGTTTGTAGACAAGATAGAATCGTTGGCTGACAGAGTTGTTGTCACCTCGTGTAGTGAGTTACCTCCTGTTGCGGATCAATCACGTTGTGTCGTGTGGTGTGAACAGCTCAACAACTTGAACACTCCTGATTTCACAGAGAGCAAGTCATGTAGTGTGAACTGCACAGTTCAGCCCGACGTTTTAAAATCCTGTAGTGTGCACTTGCCTTAACTCAACCGACCTCACCTCATTCCAAGCCTTTTAAAAGATTGAGATTATAAATTTGACATGAATCACCGTTTGCCTCATAATCGAGATCCCCAACACATCATGTAACCACAAAAGTTCCTTGCCACTTCACAAGTAACTTAGATCTGGACGTTAGAAGTAATACAAGCACTCCCGCTGTAAATTGATGCTGTTGCGTACCCCTTTTGTACAGCTGACTTTGTCTGTCCAGTACCTGGAGCAAATTCTCAATGGAGAGCTGCCCAATGTGTGGAGTTTTGCTCAGAGGTCCATGACATACTGAATTTCACTGTGGCTCTTTTAAGACCCCTTCCTACCAAGCCTCTTTAAAGCCTTACATGTACCCCTCTTAATACTCACAGGTATTTGGTTCTGCCCAGCTTGATCGGGGGCAGCCCACAGGGAGTCGGGGACCCGGATCAACATTCCAACCTCCATTACTGGACACAAGTCCTAGAAATTACCCAGGTCCCCACATCTCCAGCAGCCCCCTCGTGTCGCAGATCTAGCCCCCTGTAAAAAATGGCTGTAGGTGTGTTACTTCGTTACCGGGGAGCAGGAATAGGGCAAGAGAGAGCAGAAAGAGAGGGCGATGGGTTGGAGAGAGAGAGATTAGGGAGGGGTATGCCGACCCCGGGGAACGCCACCAGAGAATCCTCAGCCAGCAGGATGGCCTGATTCAGTGATGCAAGGTAGTGGCACTGGACCCACTCAGCCGTTCCTCATGGAAGCCGAGCAATGAACTGCTCCAGTGCCACCAGATCGGCCACTTCCTAGACATCGCTTGTTTCGGCCATCAGCCACTTGCGGCTAGTGTCCCTGAGCTGTTAGGCCATGGCAACAGGTCGGCTGCTGTCCTCCAGCTCTACTGAGAGGTAGCACTGACGATGTTGTTCAGCGGAGTGACCAGCCCGTTGAAGGATGACCGGCTTTAGATCGTCATAGGCCAGGAGGTTCCCTACAGGTACCTGTTGCTCTGCCACCTGTGCCTCCCCGGACAGCAGTGGGATCAGGCGCACCGGCCACTGGGTGCGTGCCCAAGCACATGCCTCTTATTTCAAAGAGGTCCACAAACTTCTTTGGGTGGTCCTGTGGACCCGTTTTCGCCAGCGGGACGTGGGCAACTGTGGAGGGTTCGTCCGAGGTGAACTCCTGGCTGAGTGACCTCTGGATGACCCGCCGGTCTTCTTGCTGTGCTTGGACCAGCAGGCGGAAGCGATCCTCTCGTCCCAACCTGAGATCCATCAGCGCCTGATGTTGAGTTTGATGAAGACTGGCGAGCAACTTGACCAGGTCGGCATTGGCTGAGCTAAACGTTCATAGATAGAAATGACGAAGTCAGAGTGGCGTGCAAACAGTTTTTATTCATTCCTTAAACCCGCGCCCCCCTAGTAACAACATCCTTCTCTGATATATCCATTCTGTTCTCTGTTTGCAAACAAAAAACATCACCAGTTTTCAAAATATATTTCAGTTTTAATCATTATTATTAAACTATTTTTGCATCAAGTAATATGGTTCATTAGCCTAATTATTGTAGCAACTTGATGTATTAACATGAAATTCTACTAATACTGACATGCATAGCCTATATATTCTAGACCTGTAACTATTTGTTTTGTTGTCAAATTTGAATTAAAACATCTTGTCTACATATGACTTCTCGACAGGTGTAACGGCTCATGCGCGGGAAGCTCAGGCTGATCATCACAGCCAGGAAAAGGTCGTTGTGAAGAATCTCTCCGAGGGGAAAGCTCACTTTTCACATGTGGCGGATGTGAATTCACAGCTTTTGAAACAGGAAGCGCCCGTAACGCCGCTGAAGGAACCGGAGGAAGAGGAGCTCAGCGGACTGGAGTTCGAGATGAAGATCGAACAGGTGGAAGAACTTGTGGATCAGACTCTGAATCAAGTTCAGGAAAAGCAGAAGTGTGAAGGACAAAACCACTGCCATGATGGAAACACTCGTTTATGGTGTTCAGGGAAAGCATTCGACCATCCGGAAAGTCTTGTGGAGTCGGAACAACATTCCCAGAGTTTTACAGATCCATATGGGATGGAGGATCCGGTGACCGCGTCGACTCAGGCCGGTTTATTTGCTGTTCTCCAGAACGAGAGCTTTGGCTTTGCAGACATTGAGTACGACTTGAATTTTCAGGATTCCCATAGAAGCTCACCCAGCACGAGCGAGTCCGACTCGACACCGTTCAACACACTCCCATCCTCACATTCAAGCTCGTGTTTGCCCAAAACGCTCCCAAAGAGTCTGAATGCCGGCAAGCACACAGGACCCAAACCCTTCCGATGTGAGGAGTGCGGGAAAGGCTTCCCACAGAAGGGCCGGCTGTTAACACACAAACTAGTACACATGGACGAAAAACCCTTCCGCTGTGAGGAGTGTGGGAAAGGCTTCACACAGAAGAAGCGGCTTTTAACACACAGACTAGTGCACACGGGTGAGAAACCCTTCCGCTGTCAGCTGTGCGGTAAGACCTTCTCCAGACAGGACAGCTGTCTCCGACACATGCGCTTGCACAGCGGACAGAGATGATGAAGCTGGACACGATCACACACACACACACACACAAGGTTTTTCACATGTCTCAAAATGAGATTTCTTAGAATTGTTACTGTGTTGATATTAGCTTCTGTTGCATATCGTCATTAAGGCCTTGTGGCGATTTGGAGAGGACGGCGTGATTGCTGATGAGCGCCACCGACACGACGCACCGGGCTCGTTTCTCTCACGGAGGAGCGGAAGCATAAAAGGAGGAGCGACGACAGTGGAGGACGAGAGAGGCCAGGCCTGGATTTATGTTTCTGTTTTATTATGTGTGGTGGCAGTCATCCGTGAGGGCCTTTGTTTATTTTATTATTAGTGTGTGTTAAGCGTTCGCCGGTTCCTGCCTCCTTTCCATAACAACGAACTGTGTTACAGGCCTGTTTTACTCATCTTACACATTTATTATGCAACGGTTCATGATGATCAAGTTTGTAACAATCTCCAGGGTTATTATACCATAAAACAACTTTCGTTACTTGAAATGAAAGTAGCTTTAATTGAAATAAAATAGTTTTTATAAAAAGTATTTCGGCTAGTTCCCATGTAAACATTTTCTCAATTACTCTATCTCTGTTATATTTGCAATGTTACCTCATCTTTCCTCTATTTGTATTTGTCGATTTGTAAACACATTCTGTCTCTTTAACGAGAACTATTGTTATGATCATGAACGAAAACAAAAACAGCATTCAATCTTCATCTCTCAGTCCCTCGGCTAAAATTAAATGTGATGCGTAACACGAGAATGAACCTCATTGGTTCTCGCAGGAGCTCAAGCGTGCTGTGTAACACGAGAATGATCATCATAGGTTCTTAGAAGATCAAGCGTGCTGTGTAACACGAGAATGATCATCATAGGTTCTTAGAAGATCAAGCGTGCTGTGTAACACGAGAATGAACCTCATTGGTTCTCACACGTCAAGTGAACATGCTGGAGCTTCCTTTTACCATACACGTTTTAAAACGATAAAGCGATCGAATCTCTTCAGAAAATATCTCAGTTCTTATGGATTAGTTTTACGATCTCTATGAAGTTTTTAAAGCATTATAGTCAGAGGTTAAATTGGGCCGGAGCTCAGCTCCGCCTCCTCGGGTCCACAACACACGTTTCCTTGAGCACCAAATATATACATTTTGTTGTGTGTATAATGAAAGTTGTGAAATAATTGGCTAATATTTACTCTAACTTGGTGCTGCAATGATTCGCCCATCACGACGATAACTGACCTTCTCATCTGAGCTGCTTCAGCACTCAAACACCGCTCGTCAATGTCAAAATGTTTGAGTGCAATCAAAGCAAGCGGGATTTACAGGAGCGCGAGCCGTGCGCGAATCCCAACGCGACGCTTCACTTCAGTTTATGGTCATATAGTGCGAGATAAAATGCAAGTAGCCTATAAACAACTGTTTTTTTCGATAGAAGTTTTAAATGACCGACAGAAATAATCAGTTTGATCAAAGACAGTGGATACTAAGCTTAATTTAACAGCACAAGCACCCTATTAAATATATTGCCATTATTATTCTATAAATATATTTGTTTAACGTTACCTCGAATGTGTTCGACTTTTCACTGTTTGCATCACTCCGCTTGTCTGTGTTTGCATCATTAAGCCAGAAGGCGGCGACAAGTGACTGTCTTTATGAGTGAGCAATTGAACCATTGATTGAATGAACAGATTAATCCACAAATATTGATTCATTTAGGAAAGAAAAAGTAGATGAAATTGATATTTGATGCGCATACTAATTGCTCATATGCCTCTGGACATAGAATTATTGCATTGGCGTTTGTTTGAAATGTAACATCTATGCAAAATAATCCTTGAATCATTTCTTATTTAAGGCCATTCCCGATTCAAATATGTGATTGTGTATAGTCAACAATAGCCTAAGCATAAACATTCTGCATTTCCATTTTATAGTGTGGATAATTCATTGCGACATTTAAACTGATTCTCATGTTTTAGAACTTGTTATCTGATAAAATACTACATGCTAGTACTGCCCACCGACAAGCTTTTAAAGCTCCTGTTGTCCTTTTTTTTTGGCCTTCAAAACACCTTAAAATTCACATGTTGAGCTCAGGTAAATAAAAATTTTCTCGAGGGGGGCATGCCCCCGATCCCCCCTAATAGGAGCACTTTATTCCGGTTTTTAGCTATAAAAACCTACGCAAAAAATAATAATGAAGTAAGTGAATTGTAAAGCATTTCTCTTTGTTTGAATAACTACTCAATTCTACCTTACACATTAATACTCGAAAAGTAAAAACACAACACACAAGTCATTTTACAGCGTGAATTTGAATGATGACCATTCACCGTAAATAAGGGCTCCCCTTCCCTAGAAAAGCCAATTTAACCACTGATTATAGTGGTAGTAACATGGACTGTCAAGGGACTGACAGAAATCTCTTAGATTTAATTGAAATGATCTTCATTAGTGTTTGAAGAGTCTTACGGGTCTGGAACAACATGAGGGGTGAGGTGAGTAAATAATGACAGAATTTAAATTTTTGGGTGAACAAACCCTTTAATGTTGAGATGCTTGTTATCATGTCCAATAACTAATGAATAAGTAAGAATAAGAAATGTTTATACTATAGTACAACAGTAGGCTATGTCAATTTGTCGATAAATAAATGACGTTTAAATAAAATAAAACAATATAGCCTAGAGAAAATAATATTATATAATTTTTAACTACGTTTTTTTGTCTGTCTTGTTCAAGAAAAGTATTAATGAGGTGAAAAGACTGTGTGTGTGACTGTAGTTTCTTCAGTATGTATTCAGTGCGCCTTTCCGCACGAACAAATGTCTATTTTGGACCTTCTGCTGCTCGCGTGTCTTTTACTTTGGTGAGCGTTTGCTAAACGTGCCACAGTTCACCGGAAACACGTCACGCCCCCGAATGAGCAGGAAGCAGCAATGGTGGACTGTGTGTGTCTCCACAGTAATGTAACCGCAGAGAGCTTTGATAGCGAGATGAGCTCCGCGGGGATGTTCCAGACTCAGATCTCCGCGATCATGAAGGCGGCCGCGGTGGAGATCAGTCAGTTGCTGGAGGAAGAGGCGGCAGCTCTTCATCAGGAGATCCGGAGGAGGAACCAGGAGATCCAGAGACTGAAGACTACACTCCTGAGAGTCACTGCAGAGAGAGAGAGATGCTCTGTCGGCGTACAGGTGGAGGTCAGGGACACGAGTGAGTCCGAGCTGGCGACCTGTGTGTGTGTGTGTGAGAGAGAGAGAGAGAGAGAGAGAGAGAGAGAGAGAGATGCTCTGTCGGCGTACAGGTGGAGGTCAGGGACACGAGTGAGTCTCAGCTGGCGACCTGATCATGACAAACACCAGCGTACTATGTGTGTGTGTGTGTGTGTGTGTGATTGAATGTGTGTTTAGTGGTGGTGAGGGGAATGTATTTTTATATAAATTTATTTAAAAAAAATTATATGCTAATCTATATTTTTACTATTTATGTTTTTTACTAATTATATTTCTATAATAATAGTTTTTAAATAAATGTATATTAGCCTACCATATAATCTTTTATTATATCTATTTTAATGTATGGTTTTATATGGTGATTTTTATATTTATGTTACAATTAATAATATAGAAGTATAATAATATTAAAATTATTTATAAAATAATATATATTTGAAATATGTTACTTTTCGGTAATATTAGTAAAATAATAAGTATAACATTTGTAAATACATGTATGTGTGTATAAAAAATTTTTTTTATGAAAACTGGTGATGTTTATTATTATAATTTTTCACTAAAATATAAATTGTATTTATTTTTTACAAATGTTATACTTGTGTATTGTAGGAGCTACTGTTACTTGCATATCATTCATATTTCCACTTTATTTAATAGTACAGTGTTACGACCCTTGGCTCAAGGGACGCAACAAAAACAAGGGACACACGAAAACCCAAATTATAGGCTCAAAAGTAATGTTTATTTACTTACAAAATAAGACAACACTAAATAATAAAAGGAAAACAATTAAAGAAGAGATAGTAGTGTTCCTGAAGTCGTCAGTAGCACAGTAGCTATACAGTCAGGCGTAAATATTTCATTTGTTTAACATTCTATAATTCGATACATTTACTTCATAGACATCTGTAGAACGTTCACAGATAGATAAGAGTTTTCAAAAAGTATCAGAAACATATATTTTGAGCGCGTCAACATAATGGCCAATCAGAATTGTTTAAGAATCCGTTCAACAGCGCTCAAATTGCTCGAGGGAAATGCTGGTACACATTTTTTAAATGTCAGTACCAATTTGGTTCCGAAGTCAGTACTTTTTACATCTGTAGATAGAAATGACGAAGAAGACTGAGTGGCGAGCAAACGGTCTTTATTCACTTCCAGAATTAAAAATAGAAAAGAAACTCTGTCGGCACACTGCCTCGTATAATAAAAACATAAACAGTCCAAACCCAAAAGTACATGAGTCTCTCTCCCAGTTCCAGATCTGTGGGGCGCTTCTATCCCACCTCTCCGCCAATCACTGGAATTAGAGACAGGTGTTAGTTATCATGTACCTGACCTCCTTATCCCCGTCTCCACACTCGTTCTCCCGCTGCAGACTTCGCATTCCCACGCCCCCCTAGCCACAACATCCACCTTGAACTTAAATGGCTGTAAAGCTAAATGCTAACAGGAGATCCACGTGGTGTAGGTATCCTTCATACGGTGGAGCCACTAGAGGGGCGAATGGTCCGAATAGAGATTTAATTCCCATCCCAGGAGGTAATAACAGAGGGACGGCCAAATGCTCTTTTCCAATGATGCTGTATCTGGTCTCTCTGTTTGAGAGCTTTGGACTCAGATTCAGCTCTGGCCCGCCAGAGCAATCTTTACCTTGGGCCTGTTGGGACAGCTCTGTCCACTGGACCGGTTCTGGTGCTTCCTTTTAAGTGAGATCAGTCAGCGGGCTGGTGAGCGCCGTATAATTAGGAATAAATATCTCCTATAATATCCCACCAGCCCCAGTAACTGTCTCGCCTCCTTTTTGGTCTTGGGACTTAGGCAGGCTGCAATCGCAGCAGTCTTATCTATTTGGGGACGCACCTGCCATGTCCCAAGTGAAAGCCCATATACTGTACCTCCACACGCCCAATCGCACACTGGTTCGCTGTAAGTCCAGCGATCTGAGGACAGCGCACAGATGTTCCAGATGCCAATCATGACTTTATATGATAATGTTGTCATGGTAGGCAGTGGCAGATGCGGAATGAGGCTGGAGGATTTTGTCCATGAGACGGTGAAAGGTGACGGGAGCCCCGAACAACCCGAACGGATTTGTTAAATTTTTATTTGGATAATGGCAATAAGGGGATCTGCCAGTACACTTTTGTCAAATCCAGTTTTGAGTAAAAGCAAACCGAATCTAACCGATCAAGCAGCTCATCAACTCGGGGCATTGGATAAGCTTCGAATTTTGACACGGATTGGTTTTGACCGCTGCTGCTGGTCCGAGATCTTCCTCTGCTGGAACAGCCGCTGCTAAAGCCTAGTTCACACTACAGGATTTTAAGCCCGATTTAAACCCGATTTGCAAATCGTTGAGCTCGCCGACAGGTCGGGTTGTTATCGCGTGCAAATCGCAGGGGATTAGCGGCCGATGAACGCTCGCCAATCTGTTAGTATGAAAGAGCCAACAACGCATCAAAGACGCTCGCAGACGCCTCGCAGACGCCTCGCCGAGCCCAGAAAAATATCTAGCATGCTAGATATCTGGAGCTGTCGCACGACTCAACCACATGTGATGCCATGAGCTACAGCCAATCAGAGCAAGGCATGGGTTGAGGTCACTGGGAAAATACCGTTTATACTGTCTATGGGAATTTTATTTATTTTTTCTAGAGCAAATCATCGCGCAAACAGTTTGCAGCACTAATTTCTGTCTGACGTCCATATTCAAACAAAGACTCGCGTGTTGTGTACTTGTGTTCTTCTTCGCTGGGTAGTGGCGCGCGTGCTGTATTGCGTCATTTCCGGTTCGTTTTATCGCGTGATTTCTTCGTGATAAAACGTGGTTTGTAGACAAGATAGAATCGTTGGCTGACAGAGTTGTTGTCACCTCGTGTAGTGAGTTACCTCCTGTTGCGGATCAATCACGTTGTGTCGTGTGGTGTGAACAGCTCAACAACTTGAACACTCCTGATTTCACAGAGAGCAAGTCATGTAGTGTGAACTGCACAGTTCAGCCCGACGTTTTAAAATCCTGTAGTGTGCACTTGCCTTAACTCAACCGACCTCACCTCATTCCAAGCCTTTTAAAAGATTGAGATTATAAATTTGACATGAATCACCGTTTGCCTCATAATCGAGATCCCCAACACATCATGTAACCACAAAAGTTCCTTGCCACTTCACAAGTAACTTAGATCTGGACGTTAGAAGTAATACAAGCACTCCCGCTGTAAATTGATGCTGTTGCGTACCCCTTTTGTACAGCTGACTTTGTCTGTCCAGTACCTGGAGCAAATTCTCAATGGAGAGCTGCCCAATGTGTGGAGTTTTGCTCAGAGGTCCATGACATACTGAATTTCACTGTGGCTCTTTTAAGACCCCTTCCTACCAAGCCTCTTTAAAGCCTTACATGTACCCCTCTTAATACTCACAGGTATTTGGTTCTGCCCAGCTTGATCGGGGGCAGCCCACAGGGAGTCGGGGACCCGGATCAACATTCCAACCTCCATTACTGGACACAAGTCCTAGAAATTACCCAGGTCCCCACATCTCCAGCAGCCCCCTCGTGTCGCAGATCTAGCCCCCTGTAAAAAATGGCTGTAGGTGTGTTACTTCGTTACCGGGGAGCAGGAATAGGGCAAGAGAGAGCAGAAGAGAGGGCGATGGGTTGGAGAGAGAGAGATTAGGGAGGGGTATGCCGACCCCGGGGAACGCCACCAGAGAATCCTCAGCCAGCAGGATGGCCTGATTCAGTGATGCAAGGTAGTGGCACTGGACCCACTCAGCCGTTCCTCATGGAAGCCGAGCAATGAACTGCTCCAGTGCCACCAGATCGGCCACTTCCTAGACATCGCTTGTTCGGCCATCAGCCACTTGCGGCTAGTGTCCCTGAGCTGTTAGGCCATGGCAACAGGTCGGCTGCTGTCCTCCAGCTCTACTGAGAGGTAGCACTGACGATGTTGTTCAGCGGAGTGACCAGCCCGTTGAAGGATGACCGGCTTTAGATCGTCATAGGCCAGGAGGTTCCCTACAGGTACCTGTTGCTCTGCCACCTGTGCCTCCCCGGACAGCAGTGGGATCAGGCGCACCGGCCACTGGGTGCGTGCCCAAGCACATGCCTCTTATTTCAAAGAGGTCCACAAACTTCTTTGGGTGGTCCTGTGGACCCGTTTTCGCCAGCGGGACGTGGGCAACTGTGGAGGGTTCGTCCGAGGTGAACTCCTGGCTGAGTGACCTCTGGATGACCCGCCGGTCTTCTTGCTGTGCTTGGACCAGCAGGCGGAAGCGATCCTCTCGTCCCAACCTGAGATCCATCAGCGCCTGATGTTGAGTTTGATGAAGACTGGCGAGCAACTTGACCAGGTCGGCATTGGCTGAGCTAAACGTTCATAGATAGAAATGACGAAGTCAGAGTGGCGTGCAAACAGTTTTTATTCATTCCTTAAACCCGCGCCCCCCTAGTAACAACATCCTTCTCTGATATATCCATTCTGTTCTCTGTTTGCAAACAAAAAACATCACCAGTTTTCAAAATATATTTCAGTTTTAATCATTATTATTAAACTATTTTTGCATCAAGTAATATGGTTCATTAGCCTAATTATTGTAGCAACTTGATGTATTAACATGAAATTCTACTAATACTGACATGCATAGCCTATATATTCTAGACCTGTAACTATTTGTTTTGTTGTCAAATTTGAATTAAAACATCTTGTCTACATATGACTTCTCGACAGGTGTAACGGCTCATGCGCGGGAAGCTCAGGCTGATCATCACAGCCAGGAAAAGGTCGTTGTGAAGAATCTCTCCGAGGGGAAAGCTCACTTTTCACATGTGGCGGATGTGAATTCACAGCTTTTGAAACAGGAAGCGCCCGTAACGCCGCTGAAGGAACCGGAGGAAGAGGAGCTCAGCGGACTGGAGTTCGAGATGAAGATCGAACAGGTGGAAGAACTTGTGGATCAGACTCTGAATCAAGTTCAGGAAAAGCAGAAGTGTGAAGGACAAAACCACTGCCATGATGGAAACACTCGTTTATGGTGTTCAGGGAAAGCATTCGACCATCCGGAAAGTCTTGTGGAGTCGGAACAACATTCCCAGAGTTTTACAGATCCATATGGGATGGAGGATCCGGTGACCGCGTCGACTCAGGCCGGTTTATTTGCTGTTCTCCAGAACGAGAGCTTTGGCTTTGCAGACATTGAGTACGACTTGAATTTTCAGGATTCCCATAGAAGCTCACCCAGCACGAGCGAGTCCGACTCGACACCGTTCAACACACTCCCATCCTCACATTCAAGCTCGTGTTTGCCCAAAACGCTCCCAAAGAGTCTGAATGCCGGCAAGCACACAGGACCCAAACCCTTCCGATGTGAGGAGTGCGGGAAAGGCTTCCCACAGAAGGGCCGGCTGTTAACACACAAACTAGTACACATGGACGAAAAACCCTTCCGCTGTGAGGAGTGTGGGAAAGGCTTCACACAGAAGAAGCGGCTTTTAACACACAGACTAGTGCACACGGGTGAGAAACCCTTCCGCTGTCAGCTGTGCGGTAAGACCTTCTCCAGACAGGACAGCTGTCTCCGACACATGCGCTTGCACAGCGGACAGAGATGATGAAGCTGGACACGATCACACACACACACACACACAAGGTTTTTCACATGTCTCAAAATGAGATTTCTTAGAATTGTTACTGTGTTGATATTAGCTTCTGTTGCATATCGTCATTAAGGCCTTGTGGCGATTTGGAGAGGACGGCGTGATTGCTGATGAGCGCCACCGACACGACGCACCGGGCTCGTTTCTCTCACGGAGGAGCGGAAGCATAAAAGGAGGAGCGACGACAGTGGAGGACGAGAGAGGCCAGGCCTGGATTTATGTTTCTGTTTTATTATGTGTGGTGGCAGTCATCCGTGAGGGCCTTTGTTTATTTTATTATTAGTGTGTGTTAAGCGTTCGCCGGTTCCTGCCTCCTTTCCATAACAACGAACTGTGTTACAGGCCTGTTTTACT
>JARPMJ010006344.1:30000-40000 GCA_033366665.1 Phoxinus dragarum
ATATTATTGATCTATCATATTTTGACTTTAAACGTAATAATGGTACAGTAAATATTTAGAGCTGCTCCAGCAAAGCTCAACCAGGCACCGCTGTGAGTGAGTGACAGCAGGAACTATTTTAGGTTGCTGTCACTTTAAGAGCTGCACATATACACGTTCTTCTTTTCAAAGCCATCTGGCCTGTAACCCCCCCCCCCCCCACACACACACACACACACACACTTCTAGAGAGCAAGTTGCCGACAGCCATCTACGCCTTCAGCCTGTGGACCACCTTGAACTTAAATGACTGTAAAGCTAAATGCTAACAGGAGCTCCACGTGTTGGTATCCTTCAGACGGTGGAGCCACTAGAGGGGCGAATGATCCGAACCAAGATTGAATTCCCATCCCAGGAGGTAATAAACCTCTACAAATGATCCAGAATGCTGCAGCCCGTCTTGTCTTCAACGAGCCCACGTCACTCCTCTGTTCATCTCTCTGCACTGGCTACCACTCGCTGCTCGCATCAAGTTCAAGGCATTGACGCTTGCTTACAGATCGACCACAGGCTCAGCTCCTCCTACTTTCACTCGCTCCTACGAGTCTACATCCCTACCAGAAGCCTGCGATCGGCCAATGAGCGACGACTCGTGGTCCATCACAGAGAGCCACAAAATCACTCTCCAGAACATTCTCATTCACGGTTCCTTGCTGGTGGAATGATCTCCCTACCCTCGTCCGGAATGCAGAATCCCTGACCACATTCAAAAGACAACTGAAAACTCATCTCTTCCGTGTGCACTTGACATAAAAAAAATAATAAAAAAAAACCCTCTCCTTTACCCTCCCTTGTTTTGGCTTATGCTACTCTGAGCAATGCCAGAACTTTGTATTTTGAGCACTTCTTGCGTTATTTTTTGTCTCTTCACGATGACTCGCTTGCTGTAGTCCTCAGTTGTGAGTCGCTTTGGATAAAGGCGTCTGCTAAATGACTAAATGTAAATGTAAATGTAATAACAGAGGGACGGCCAAACGCTCTTTTCCAATGATGCTGTATCTGGTCTCTCTGTTTGAGAGCTTTGGACTCCGGTTCAGCTCTGACCGCTCCTCCGACCACCTGGGACAGGACTGCACCCCAGCCCCATGTCCGACGCGTCCGTCTGCAACTAAAAGTGGAGATCAAAGTTAGCAGAGTGCAAGACCACACAGGGCAGCCTTTACTTTGGTTATGGCCTGTTGGGACAGCTCTGTCCACTGGACCGGTTCTGGTGCTTCCTTATTTAGTGAGATCAGTCAGCGGGCTGGTGAGCGCCGTACAATTAGGAATATAAATATCTCCTATAATATCCCACCAGCCCCAGTAACTGTCTCGCCTCCTTTTTGGTCTTGGGACTTCAGCGGTTTTATTAATTTGGGGACGCACCTGCCCATGTCCCAAGTGAGAGCCCATATACTGTACCTGCACACGCCCAATCGCACACTGGTTCGCTGTGAGTCCAGCTGTCTGAGGACAGCGCACAGATGTTCCAGATGCCAATCATGACTTTATATGATAATGATGTCAAGGTAGGCAGTGGCAGATGTGGAATGAGGCTGGAGGATTTGGTCCACGAGATGCTGAAAGTTGGCGGGAGCCCTGAACGGAAGAGTAATAAATTGGTGTCATTTTCTTTGGATAATGGCGATAAGGGGATCTGCCAGTATCCTTTTGTCAAATCCAGTGCCTAACCTAACCGATCAAGCACCTCTTTAACTTGGGGCGTTGGATAAGCATTGAATTTTGACACAGCATTCCCCCTTCTATTGTACCAAAACTATCGGGCTCGCCCAGTCGCTATGCGATTCTTCTGTTACTCCCAACTCTAGCATGGCCTTTAATTCATCCTGTACCACTTTTTTCTTGTGTTCAGGTGAACTATAGGGATGGCTGCGCACCACTTCCCCAGGGGATTGTTTCGATATGGTGCTGTTTGAGGTCTGTGTGACCAGGCAGGGGTGAAAACATCTGAAAAATCTGTTTGCAACTTTGCTAAATCGGTGAGCTGCAGCGGCCGAGATCTTCCTCTGCTGGAACAGCCGCTGCTAACTCAACCGACCTCACCTCATTCCAAGCCTTTTAAAAGATTGAGATTATAAATTTGACATGAATCACCGTTTGTCTTACCTCATAATCGAGATCCCCAACACATCATGTAACCACAAAAGTTCCTTGCCTTAAAACTTAGATCTAGATGCTGTTGCGTTCCTTTGTTGTACAGCCGACTTTGTCCTGTGCTTGGAGCAAATTCTCCATGGAGAGCTGCCCAACGTGTGGAGTTTCACTACGGCTGTATGAAGGCCCCTCCTCCCAAGCCTCTTTAAAGCCAAGCACACCAAGCCAACGGTCAGCCATCGGGCAGTTTTTAAGCATTGGCCGACTTGTATTCCGCACCGTTTACTCTAGTCAGATGTTTTAGTTTTTTTCCCAATTCAACTTGTAGAATCGGCGTTGGGCCGTCAGTGAGAGAGAGAACTCTGATTGGCTGTTTGATCATCCAGCTTGATCGGGGCAGCCCACGGGGAGTCAGTGACCTGGATCAACGTTCCCATCTCCATTACCGGACACCGGATATAGAAATGACCCGGGTCCCCACATCTCCAGAAGGCTCCATCGTGTTGCAGATCTAGCCCCCTGGAAATAACTTCCCCGCTGAGGGGTTCGAGGAGGTGTGTTACTTCGTTACCTGGGAGCAGGAATAGAGGGGTTGGAGAGAGAGAGATTAGGGGGTACGGCACTAGATAATTCTCAGCCAGCAGGATGGCCTGATTCAACGATGCCGGGCGGTGGCACTGGACCCACTCAGCCTGTCCACGTGGCAGCCGAGCAATGAACTGCTCCATTGTTTCGGCCATCTGCCACTTCCGGCAAGTGTCCCTGAGCTGTTAGGCCATGGCAAAAGGTCGGCTGCTGTCCTCCAGCTCCGCTGACGATGTTCTTCAGGGGAGCGACCAACCTGTTGAAGGGTGACCTGCTTTAGATCGGCAAAGGCCAGGAGGTTCCCTACAGGTACCTGTTGCTCTGCCACCTGTGCCTCCCCGGACAGCAGTGGGATCAGGCGCACCGGCCACTGGGTCCACAAACTTCTTTGGTCCACAAACTTCTTTGGGTGGTCCTGTGGACCCGTTTTCGCCAGCGGGACGTGGGCAACGGTGGGGGGTTCGTCCGAGGTGAACTCCTGGCTGAGTGACCTCTGGATGACCCGCCGGTCTTCTTCCTGTGCTTGGACCAGCAGGCGGAAGCGATCCTCTCGTCCCAACCTGAGGTCTATCAGCGCCTGATGTTGAGTTTGATGAAGACTGGCAAACAACTTGACCATGTCCGCAAGCGCCATTGGCTGAGCTGGCTGTAGGCTTGACTTCTTCGTCTCGGGAGAACATTCACAGATAGAAATTACGAAGTCCGAGTTGCGTGCAAACAGTCTTTATTCACTACCAAAATCAAAAATAGAAAAGAGACTGTCGGCACACTGCCTCATATAATTGCAACATAAACAAACCAAACACAAAAGTACATGAATCTCTCTCCCAGTCCCAGATCTGTGGGGCGCTTCTATCCCACCTCTCCGCCAATCACTGGAATTAGAGACAGGTGTTAGTTATCATGACCTCCTTATCCCCGCTCGTCTCCACACTCGTTCTCCCGCTGCAGACTTCGCATTCCCACGCCCCCCCTAGCCACAACATCCTTCTCTGATATATCCATTCTGTTCTCTGTTTGCATACAATAAACATCACCAGTTTTCAAAATATATTTAAGTTTTAATAATTATTTTCAAACTATTTTTGCATCAAGTAATATGGTTCATTAAGCAGCTTGATGTATTAATGTGAAATTCAACTAATATTGTTTTGAATTAAAACATCTTGTTTACATATGACTTCTCAACAGGTGTAACGGCTCATGCGCGGGAAGCTCCGGCTGATCATCACAGCCAGGAAAAGGTCGTTGTGAAGAATCTCTCAGAGGAGAAAGCTCACTTTTCACATGTGGCGGATGTGAATTCACAGCTTTTGAAACAGGAAGCGCCCGTAACGCCGCTGAAGGAACCGGAGGAAGAGGAGCTCAGCGGACTGGAGTTCGAGATGAAGATCGAACAGGTGGAAGAACTTGTGGATCAGACACTGAATCAAGTTCAGGAAAAGCAGAAGTGTGAAGGACAAAACCACTGCCATGACAGAAACACTCGTTTATGGTGTTCAGGGAAAGCGTTCGACCATCCGGAAAGTCTTGTGGAGTCCGAGCAACATTCCCAGAGTTTTACAGATCCATATGGGATGGAGGATCCGGTGACCGCGTCGACTCAGTCCGGTTTATTTGCTGTTCTCCAGAACGAGAGCTTTGGCGTTGCAGACATTGAGTACGACTTGAATTTTCAGGATTTCCACAGACACTCCCCCACAACGAGCTCGTCTGACTCGACACCGTTCAACACACTCCCATCCTCACATTCAAGCTCGTGTTTGCCCAAAACGCTCCCACAGAGTCTGAATGCCGGCAACCACACAGGACCCAAACCCTTCCGATGTGAGGAGTGCGGGAAAGGCTTTACACAGAGGACTCGTCTTTTAACACACAGACTAGTGCACACGGGTGAGAAACCCTTCCGATGTGAGGAGTGCGGGAAAGGCTTCACACAGAGGACTCGTCTTTTAACACACAGACTAGTGCACACGGGTGAGAAACCCTTCCGCTGTCAGCTGTGCGGTAAGACCTTCTCCAGACAGGACAACTGTCTCCGACACGTGCGCTTGCACAGCGGACAGAGATGATGACACACACACACAAAAGGTTTTTCATATCGTGTCTTAAAGTGAGATTTCTTAGAATTGTAACTGTGTTGATATTAGCTTCTGTTGCATTTCTGCATTAAGGCCTGTTTCACACATCTTACACATTTATTATGCAACTTCACCCTTGCCATGAAAATTATGTTTCATGATGATCAAGTTTGTAACAATACCCAGGGTTATTATAGTTAAACTTGACCATAAAACAACCTTCGGTACTAAGTCCCTCAGCAAAAATGAAATTATACTGAAACCCACCAGTAGGTGGCGGCAAATCATTGGCTTAACGAGTGAGTCATTGACTCATTCACTCATCCGATTCATTCAAAACGGCTGATTCATCCAGACACAAAGCAGACTTAGTGAGTCGTCGAGTCATCATTTGAACGATTCGTTCAAAAACGCGGATTCGTTCGGTGACGAAACTGAATCTGCTGTTCTAAGTGTTTTAATTCTACAATATATGGTGTAAAAGCGTCTGAGCGCTGCCCTCTTCAGGTTGAACGGTGGCTACTGCAGTTGAATTTTCCTATTGGCAGTTGTGGTACCCTGTGATGTAAGAGGGTACCAGCTAACCACGCCCTTGCCTACAGAGAGATACGTCTCAGGTGCACGCCCCCTCCACTGGGCTCTGCCCACTTTTCCAGCATTTTTCAAATATTGCCAGTGGGTGGAGTCAGGCTCTGACCAGGGGTTTAGTTACCCTTTAAATGTAAGTCACTTAATAGCCTATTAACGTTTATTGAATTGTTATTGGCCTATAAAATCATTTTCAAATTTGCAAATGTGCTGATTGATATACGGGAAAAATGTTAAAATATTATAAAAGTTTTTTTTCCGATCATATCTTTTTATTTTTTATTAATTTTGGTAGCATTTTTGCCCCCAGTCACATTATTTAGTGGACCTGGGATAACATTATCGACCTTATTGTAAAGTGTTACAAAATTTGTAAAATAGTTTACCTTTTTTTTAAATGAAAGCAGAAAATATAAAAATACAAACTAATTCAAAATATTATTAAAAATGACTTTTGAAAGATGGCAGCATTATTATTTTATTTTCACACAGAGATTGGTAGATCGAATTTTAGTAATCTTTGTTGCATTATATTCCAATGATGGCAGTTCAAAATGGGAAAGAGCACTTTAAAGATTCTGGTTCTTTTTTAATCTTCATGTTTGCGGCCCCATATGGTTCAATCCCAGAGATATGCGGTTCTCAGTGCAGCTCCATGTCCTAATTGTTGAATATAAACCAAATAGGAGTCACTTTGCACACAGCCAATACTCATTACATTTAAAGGGCAATGTCTAAAGAATAAAATCATGTTGAAACTAGAAATGTATTCAGTTTTGTCGTATCAAACCAATTGAATAGAACATTCCTGTCCAGTACCAAAAACCTGAAATGGTCATGTTGAGGCACATTAGTAATATTACTTGCTCTTAAAAGTCTGTTCATAATAATCTATATTTTAATCAGTTTCAGAGATATTTGGAAGAAGGGATATTATTAATTTTAACAGCTTCTGAAACTAGCAAGAATTTAAATCATAAGTACATGTTGGAAACGGTTGTCACACCTTACCTTCCCATATTATCGGTATTCACATCAACAAACCATTGAAAATGGGTAAAATTTAACAATTTGGACTTTGAGCTGTGTTGAGATCCCAATATCTGTGGGATTGAACCGTATTGGGCCTTAAAAATGAAGATACCAAAAGGGAAGTAAATTAAGAACCAGAATGTAAAATCATACTGAGATATCTTTAATACTTCTTGAGTTAAAGGCATGCAAACTTTGGATAAAGAGCATTTATGGCACTCGGACAGGACTGTTCTATCCAATTGTTTTTATAGGGAAAACAAAAAAATTCTAGTTTCAACATTATTTGTTCTTTAGATATTCCCTTTAAAATAAAAAAGTATCAGCTGTATGAAAAGTGACCCAAATCTGTTTTTTGACCATGGAAATGGCCATGTACAATTGAACAATTTACTCTTGGAGCCATATTGAGATCCCGATATCTCTGAAACTGGACCATATTGGGCCTTAAAACTGAGGATATCAAAAGAAAAGTTTGTTAGGAACCAGAATATGAAAGGATATTAAGATATGTTTAATACTTCTTGAGTTACAGGCATGCAAACTCTGTGGGGGGACTCATGAAAAGTGCTTTTTCCCCATATTTGAACTGTCCCGGTTGGTATATAATGCAACAAATATTACAGAAGTCAACAGATTTCACTAATAGATCTATCAATCTCTGTGTAAAACTAAATGAATGATGCTGTCATCTTTCTTAAGTAATTTTTAGCCCCCTGTAATTTGGCTCTTAATCTCATTTTGACCCTCCTCTACAAAAAAGTAGATTACTTAGTACATATTCCTCCATGAGATTTAATATTTTGGTTTTCAACACCCTTTATGTTTGTCTTTCACCAGAAATGAAGTGATCAAAATCTGGGGACCTCTGGTTGACCACTGCTAGTTAAGGAAATATTTAATGTCATAAATTTGTTATTATTAATAATACATTTTATTTGTAATGTGCCGTTCTTATACTCAAAGCGCTATAAAAAAAAGCAAAATAATTCATAAAATATGATGTGATCATGTTGGACCTGCGTGTAAGAAACAGGCCTGATGCTGAAAGCTGATGTGTGGATCTTATGTTTTATCATATTCACTTTAATCTGAGTCGATCAAGCGGATCTTGCTCTGTGCTTCCGGTCACAGATTTGACCCTGGATTAACCCTCAGTAATCATGACTGTATATTTGTAAACCCTGGGTTATTTGCATATTTACAAGTTATATTTTAAGTTATTATTAGCATTTGTTGTTGGGCAAGTACAGCATGTGATGCGCATGTTTTAATAACTGATCATCTGTGCACGTTGCCTCCTAAGCCTCTCGTTACTCCAGTTAACACACATTAGTGGTTTCCGAAGGGGTCTAAAGTACATGAATATTAAGGCCCAATCCCAATTCTAACCCTTTCCCCTTCGTCTACCCCTAACCCTTCGCCTTCCCCTTCCCCTTGACCCTTGAAACAGAGTGGCAAGGCGTAGGGGTGAAAATATTCCCAAGAAATGGGACACCACTACTACACCGTTACACGTCGTCGCCTACGTCACAGGAGATGCGCCGATGTTTATCACAAACTTCCAAGATGCACAGGACTTGTACACAGGACTTGTTTTCTGTGGTGTTGTATTAACACGTTGGAGGTACAGACCCATGTTTGTCCTATTTTGACCTATTTATTTATTTACTGTGTGAAACTGTGTGAAATACGACATTGTGTGGCGTTCAACTCATAAATACGATCTTTACGAGATGACTTGAACCCACCAATAGCTTGTTTGCTTTGTTCGGGGGAAAGGAGATTTTTTTACAAACGTTTCTTTGAAGGAACTGACCGTAAATATGAACACAAGATAGAATAACATAAAGCAAATCATTATTTGTCGTTAAAATACTTATTAAAGCCAACAATTCTTATATTTATGGGTCTCCTTTTTTGCTTGGGCAGCCATTTTGCTTCTGTAGCCGGTATATGCAGTGACACTTCTCATACCCCTTCGTTTGAAGTGTGGTCCCGAAAAATCTTCGTTTGAAGGGCTATCTGGCCCTTCCCCTTAGCCCTTCACCTCCAACCAAAAGAGAATCGAGACAGCCCTACCCCTTCACGTGCACGAGCAAAACAGAGGGGAAGGGGAAAGTGAAGGGGTAAGGGGTAGAATTGGGATTGGCCCTAAGTAAGTTCTCTTTAAGTAAAAGGTAATGCTGTTGAGATTATGATTACATTTATGATTATGATGATTGATCTTTTTTTTAGCCTCACTTCCGAGTTGAAGGTAAAATTGCCGTCGTGAAACGTAAGGTTTTATGAGTTCATGATCCGCTGAGCGACGCGGATTGTTTTCCTGCTCAAAGAATATGAACAATGTTTAACATTTCTTTAATGTCAGCCGGTATTATTGAAGCATCTGTGCAGCTGTGCTGTTTATTTCTGCATCACATTCAGGATTTTATAATAAACTCTTATATTCAGAACAAACTTATTGACAGCTTCGTGTGTGTGTGTGTGTGTGTGTGTGTGTGTGTGTGTGTGTCTGAGAGTTTGTGTGAGCGTGTGTGTGTGTGTGAGTTTTTATGTGTGAGTTTTTGTGTGTGTATGTGTCCGAGTTTGTGTGTGTGTGTCTGAAAGTTTGTGTGAGCGTGCATGTGTGTGTGCGTGTGTGAGTTTTTGTGAGTGTGTGTCAGAGTTTGTGTGAGCGTGCATGTGTGTGTGTGTGTGTGTGTTTGTGTGAGAGAGCGTGTGTTAGCGTGCGTGCATGCGTGTGTGTGTGATTTTGAATAATATTTAAAATATTGTTTTGATCTCAGATTATGACATGGTCATTTCTAAGAGAAATAAGTTATTGTTATATTTTAGATTGTGGGAGTTAAAAGAGTTGCAAATTTGGTTTCATGTTGATTTATTTATTTTTAATAATCACCCAAATAAATAGTAAGCTTAAAATAAGTCTGGTTATTTTTTTCTTATTTATTTATGTACAGTCATTTATTTAGTGGCAAAATGTTTTTTTTTTAATAATGACCAACCATCAATAAATCATCAATAATTTCTTCTTTTATTAATCTCCATAAAACAGTGCTTTACAGTTTCATGATCATGATCTTTATTCGTCAGTTGTTCGGTGGTTTTATTGTTATAATAATAACAGCCAGCCGGGTTATTCTTTCTCCTTGTTGTTCAACCAGCAAAAAGTCTGGTTATTTTATGTATTTATTTACATTTATCAATTTATTTATAGTGGCAATTTTTTTTTAAATAACAACAAATCAGCAATAAGACGTTTTTTCTATCTTTATATATACATTTATCAATTTACTTAGTAGAATTTTTTTTTAATAACCAACCAGCAATAAGTCAGGTTATTTATTTATTAACTGTACATTTACTAGTTTATTTTTTTTATTTTATTTTATTTTAAACTAGTTTACTTTTTTAGTGTCAAAATAACCGGTAGTTGTTGTTTTTTATTTTGTTTTTTTTTAAAGGCAGATTTTTTTTCTTGTTTATTTATTTACATTTATTTATTATAAAATGATAAACAACCAGCAAAAAGTCAGGTGATATTTTTCTTCTTTATTTATCTTCCTAAAACAGTTTTA
>JARPMJ010006344.1:45000-53566 GCA_033366665.1 Phoxinus dragarum
GCTATTATAACGGCGGATCGCTATTATAACGGCGGATTGCTATTATAACGGCTGATCGCTATTATAACGGCGGATTGCTATTATAACGGCGGATCGCTATTATAACGGCGGATCGCTATTATAACGGCGGATTGCTATTATAACGGCGGATCGCTATTATAACGGCGGATCGCTATTATAACGGCGGATCGCTATTATAACGGCGGATCCAGTGGCGGACTGGGACAATAATTCAGGCCGGGAATTTGACTCCACTGCCAGGCCACCTCTGCTGCTGCAGTCACCACCACCCTATTCATATAATCTACTGGACTGAGAAACTTGTAGGCTAACCCTATTAATGTAACAGGTAGACTACCAGATGCAATAATATATATAAAAAATAACCCTTAAAAACTCACTAGGAATACACCATTTATACTACCAAACCAATGACAAATAGAAAATTGGCTTAAATTGGCAAAATAAATAAATAAACAAACAAACATTGTAGGCTACATATTGTAGACTAGAAATGAAAAATCTAAATAACTAACACTGTATTCTTTTCCGTACCATCTACTTGATTTATTTATTATTTAAACAATTTGACCCACTAACACTATTCTGTCTACTTTTTATACATTTTTATTTATTATATTAAAAATATGCTACATGTAGACGAAACGAGACTTGACACAGCACCACATTGTTGCTCGTTTGTTGGTTTAATTTTATCTATTGTGATTATCTAAGTGATTTGTATGTAGTGTTAATTTTGTCACCTATTTTTAATTTAGTCTTAGTTTTAGTCAACTAAAAGTCTCGTCATTTTAGTCTAGTTTTAGTCAAAAGAAACTCAAGGTATCTTAGTCAAGTTTTAGTCGACTAAAAGTCTCGTTATTTTAGTCAAATTTTAATTAGTCGTCTAATTTTAGTCAAAAGAAACTCAATATTTCTAAGTTTTAGTTAAAACATTTTAGTCTTTTTTTTTTAAATAACAAATTATTTCTGAGATTATTTCTGATAACCATTTCAGTCAAATAGTGTTTCACACATCTCAAATATTGGTTAAATGTCATAATTACCTGAAAAAAATGTAATAGATTTTTTTTAATGCAACTAGTTTTTAACATTAATCTGTTCATAACAGATGAATATTCTATCTCCTGATGATGGCAAGTAGAGACGATTGGAGACGAAAATGAAGAGAGATTTTATCTTAGTTTTAATTTTATGCAAAACATTCTCGTCTTTTTTCGTCAACAATAATGCATGTTAATTTAGTCTTAGTCAGCGTTTTTGGACATTGGTGCAGTCTCGTCATCGTCTCGTCTTAGTCATGGAAAAAAAAGGTCGTTGACGAACATTTTTAGTCTCGTCTCGTCTGACGAAATTAACACTATTTGGATGAAAGCGTTCGTCTGCCAAATTATTACAAATATAATGTAAATGTAATCTTGACCGACCTGTTCCCTTACTGGCGAACATGGCTGAGATTGTGCAGCTTGCTGCGTCTGTGGCCAGGGCTTTTTTCCTTTATAAACGCTCCCTCTCTGCTCCTCCTTTGCGTTTACGCTCCATTTTTTGAACTATTTTGTCAGATATTAGGCCGTGCTTCGTGACGTTGGGTGGGATTGTCATTTTCACTTCGCCATTATGATTCGTCGATTGAGAGATCCGTTGCAACGCTTTGACAAATCGTCTACATCCAACGCACATGGCACCCTTTAGCGTCAATATGACACGCACAGTTATGGTTGGGTTTAGGTCTGGGGTAGTGTTAGGGTCAGACCGCTAGGAGGCGCCTTCTGGCCCATTTCTATCTGCGTCTCATATTGACGCTAAAGGGTGCCATGTGCGTTGGATGTAAACGATTTGTCAAAGCGTCAGTATATGACGCCTTGGGATGAGATCGGGCTTTTTTTTTTTTTTTTTTTTTTTTTGGCAGCCGGCAGGCCAGAACGACCGTCAGGCCACCGGGAAATGTCCCGGTGCTCCCGATGGCCAGTCCGCCCCTGGGCGGATCGCTATTATAACGGTGGATTGCTATTATAACGGCGGATCGCTATTATAACGGCGGATCGCTATTATAACGGCGGATTGCTATTATAACGGCGGATTGCTATTATAACGGCGGATCGCTATTATAACGGCGGATCGCTATTATAACGGCGGATCGCTATTATAACGGCGGATCGCTATTATAACGGCGGATCGCTATTATAACGGCGGTCGCTATTATAACGGCGGATCGCTATTATAACGGCGGATCGCTATTATAACGGTGGATTGCTATTATAACGGTGGATTGCTATTATAACGGCGGATCGCTATTATAACGGCGGATCGCTATTATAACGGCGGATCGCTATTATAACGGTGGATCGCTATTATAACGGCGGATCGCTATTATAACGGCGGATTGCTATTATAACGGCGGATCGCTATTATAACGGCGGATCGCTATTATAACGGCGGATCGCTATTATAACGGCGGATCGCTATTATAACGGCGGATCGCTATTATAACGGTGGATTGCTATTATAACGGCGGATCGCTATTATAACGGCGGATTGCTATTATAACGGTGGATTGCTATTATAACGGCGGATCGCTATTATAACGGCGGATCGCTATTATAACGGCGGATTGCTATTATAACGGCGGATTGCTATTATAACGGCGGATCGCTATTATAACGGCGGATCGCTATTATAACGGCGGATCGCTATTATAACGGCGGATCGCTATTATAACGGCGGATCGCTATTATAACGGCGGATCGCTATTATAACGGCGGATCGCTATTATAACGGCGGATCGCTATTATAACGGCGGATCGCTATTATAACGGTGGATTGCTATTATAACGGCGGATCGCTATTATAACGGTGGATTGCTATTATAACGGTGGATTGCTATTATAACGGCGGATCGCTATTATAACGGCGGATCGCTATTATAACGGCGGATCGCTATTATAACGGTGGATCGCTATTATAACGGCGGATCGCTATTATAACGGCGGATCGCTATTATAACGGCGGATCGCTATTATAACGGCGGATCGCTATTATAACGGCGGATCGCTATTATAACGGCGGATCGCTATTATAACGGCGGATCGCTATTATAACGGTGGATTGCTATTATAACGGCGGATCGCTATTATAACGGCGGATTGCTATTATAACGGTGGATTGCTATTATAACGGCGGATCGCTATTATAACGGCGGATCGCTATTATAACGGCGGATCGCTATTATAACGGCGGATTGCTATTATAACGGCGGATCGCTATTATAACGGCGGATCGCTATTATAACGGCAGATCGCTATTATAACGGCGGATCGCTATTATAACGGTGGATTGCTATTATAACGGCGGATCGGATCGCTATTATAACGGCGGATCGCTATTATAACGGCGGATAGCTATTATAACGGCGGATCGCTATTATAACGGCGGATCGCTATTATAACGGCGGATCGCTATTATAACGGCGGATTGCTATTATAACGGCGGATTGCTATTATAACGGCGGATCGCTATTATAACGGCGGATCGCTATTATAACGGCGGATCGCTATTATAACGGCGGATCGCTATTATAACGGCGGATCGCTATTATAACGGCGGATCGCTATTATAACGGCGGATCGCTATTGGGTTTCTCCTGGTCAGTGGCGGAGTTGTTTTCTGGAACTGCAGAATATCACCAGGGAACGTTTTGCGCCGGAACACACTCCTCTTTACACTGAACCGCCCCCGCAGCGCAAGTTTCATTCACTAATTTACCGCCGTGTGTCTGTGGAGGGAAGAGTCGCTGTACGCGGGTGCAGAATAGGAATGATACATGCGTCCAGTACAAAGTCAATTGCGCTCGGTGCAAGATATATCTTCAGTGTTGAGCTGTTAAGGCACTGCGTGTCTGTCGGCCCTCTGGCGGTTTAAACAACAAAACTGCAGGAACAAGAACATGTTTTGAAAAGATGAAACCAGTTTAGATGAAGAGTCTCAGGCTTTACCCATTAATACTTTCCTGACAATAAACTCCAGCACAGCGACAACAATCATTACTTCTGAAAGTGTATGTATGTCTATAAATACATCCTAAAGCATGCATTAAAGGAACCGTATGTAAGAAATGTGTTTCAATTAATCATTAAATGGCCCTGATATGTCACTAGACATTAAGAAATCATGTTAATTTCAAATACTTATATTACTGACAACAGTAGTACAGCCAGGATATTGCCATTTAAAAGTGAAGTTGCAGCGCTCAACTGATGTTGATGTTGTCATGTTGTGTTTTGCCCTGATGCCCTCCTCCACCTATCCACCAATCACGAAGTCAGAAGTGTTTCGGCATCCGGGTTGCCAGATCTGCTCTAGTCTTGCCATTGGAAGCTCCTTGTAGCAGCCGACGTTCCTGCTGGATCCGGCAGCCTATCTGGCAACCTCGAGTCAGGGGGGAGGGGGGTCATTTGAAAGTGATTGCAGTACCAGTTTTGGCCACAATCTTACATACGGTTCCTTTAAAGATCTGCACATTAAATCTGATTTGATGCAAATTTTGTTTTTCACCTTTTATTGAATTAACAAAACTTATTTGAATGATGTCTGATTCTGTTTGTGATATTCTCATTATCACTTACTGTTGCTATTATATAAGGTATTTTTCTATTCAGAAACTTGATAATATAGAATCAAATATACAGTTTTGTTTGCACTGAGTTTGTTGTGTTCTGGCTCTATATGGAGAAAAGTCTTAAATGATCGCGTAATACTTTCATGTTTAACGATGGCATCCTTTTGTTTTCTTCTTCTTCTTCTTCTTCTTGAGCTGCCCATAGAACCGTGTGACAGGAAGTTGTGAGATTTGGCACACAGAGAGAGGACAGTCTGAACATCATTCACACCGTGTTTGAAGTCTCTAACTCCATCCCTCTAGCGCCACCAACTGTCCAAAACTTCCCTTTATGCTGATAACCCTAAGGGCTAAAGACACTCTTTTTTTTGGCTCTTATTCGTTGGTTCAAGGCGATTCGATTGCATGTCATTTTCTGTCATGAAAAATTGACTTTTTCCGAACTACTTAGTTATCAAAAAAGTTATGGGAAGCCCAAGCATTCTCGACCACTAATTTGATGAAGAGCACGCCAAATTGAACTCAAATCTCTGCAGCTCTTTAGCATATTCAGACCAAATTTGCTACATATCATCATAAGGTGACGTTGCATTTCAGCACAGCGCCACCTACTTGCCAGGAGGTATGAAAAATGGCTCTTTTTTGCTTATGACTTCTGAACAGTTTGCCTAAAAAAAACTGGTCTCTTTTGATTCAGTGCAGAATACCGAGTCGAGTGATGCCCAATTTTCCCATATCGGACATTCTGGGCGTCGCCATTTTTTATTTGCATACATTAGTATCATTATGAATCTCGGTATGTGTCATCGGCATTGTACCCTGAAGGTGCTCAAAAAGTTTCGGAAGAGTGCCACCTTCTGGTCAAAATTATAATGAAGTTTTAAAAAATGCTAAAATTAAGCTTTTGATTAATTTAGCCTATTTTAATGAAACTTGGCAGATTCCTTGAGTCATGCCGAGAATGATGATACCAGTTATGCGATATTCGGTCGAACTTGCTGTCCGCCATTTTGAATTTCCTTGAAAAAAGTACTTTTTTTAACCTCCTCCTCGACCGTTGGTTTGGTTTTAACCGAAATAGTCTCAGGTGATCATCCTGTGTTTCGTTGAGTCCTCACAGTGACCTCACAACAGCGCCACCTATTGATCAAAAGTAAATTGATAATAATAAGCAATTTGATCAAGTGATTGTTTTTGTGATTTTTCAGCCATTTTGACTAAAATAACAATGTCTGTAAATCTCCCAGACGTGCTTCCATTAATCTTGCTTTAATGCTTGACCTCAATAACTGCTGGATATTATCTCCCTCTAGTAATGAAGTCTGCTGTTTAATTCTTAAAATAATCCCATCATGAAGCACTTATCGAACATTTTCTTCTTTTTTCAGGTGATGCCTGTAATAAAGGTGTTTAGATTATAATATAATCAATGTTAGGGTTCACACGTGATCAGAAACGTGCACTCTTCTGCTTATGCTTCTGTTCTCCAGCTGATAATAAGAAGTAAAGCAGTTCAAGGGGAAGTTGAGGGGAAGGATGTTTATCTGCTCAACGCCATCAGTAGTTTTCCACTGCTCTCTGAAAACCTTGAGTTTCTAGACCATTCTTACACTCTCTCCTTCACTAACTCGGTACATTTCCACTGTCTCCCAAGGGCTTGAGAAGAACTCTTGCTGAGTCACAACACTCTCAGTCTGCGTCCAAATGTGTGTGTACAGGTTTGATCACTCCTGTCTATGACCCAATAACTCGTTTTTAAGATCAATGCATTGAAATTCTGCACTTTCTCATGTAAAAATGAAATGATTATTCTCTCTCAATATTAATATCTGCTAGTATGCATGCTTTATGCTTGTAGTTTGTTTATTTGTGCATGTCTTTACGCAAAGTTAGTGGCTGCATCTGTACAGGATTAAATCCAGCATTATATTATTACAGTGATTGTTCATGTTATCTCTGCTTTTGTCTATATCTGACTCCAGAATCATAAATCATCACATTTTGGTCCACGAGTGGAAGAATCCAGAAGGTTGTCTGTAACTCCTCCTCCGCGTGATAACGGAGACTGTGGCGCGCGACCAATAATAAGCAAGTGCGACACACTTTCACGCGCATCAGGTGACGAACCTGCGCACATTCGACACACACCACAGCTTTAAAAGGACTTAAGTCTACGCCGAAAGATACTTTTTTTATTCTGCTCGGGAAACTTTAAAGGTATGTCTAATGCTGAAATTATTCAAGAATATATTAGCTAAATGCAATATGCTTTTTTTCCACTTATTCTGCACATTTGGATTTGAATGAATAAAATCTGCTGTGTTCCGTTATTATGTTGCAGGTTCATCATCATCATGCAAGTTCGTATCAACAGCGCTGATGTGAAATACACAGAGAAACACATCGAGTCTCGTTACTGTTATCACACTGCGTGTGTGTGCAGAGATGGAGACGCGCTCACTGTAAGTGCTTCAACATCTTTAATAAACTCCTGCACTTATGTCTGGATTGTGAGTGTTTTATTAGGATAGTTTGTGTGAATTATTAAAATTGCATTGCATGTTCTTTATTTGAGTCGCTGATGCCACTGTTTAACAGCGTTTTTAAGCTCTCCATCTCTCGCAGGGACAGGCGTTCTCTTAAAGGGGCAGCTCACCCCAAATCCCGTCATGTTTACTCGCCCTCGAGTTGTTCCAAACCTGTACGACTTTATTTTTCTGTGTGTTGTTGAGCACAAAAGAAGATCTTTTGAAGATTGTGGGTAGCCAAACAATCCTTCGCAGGGAGCTTGATTGACAGGTGATCTGACCAATCATGTTTCGCCATCCGCCATTTTGTCCGACAAAGCCGTCAGGAGAGTTAGTAGATTAACGTGGGAGGATTTGAATTTGAGAAGCGAGTGTACTGACGCCTTTTCCACGGTAAAAACAACATTCCTCCTTATATTCATTCATTTGATGCTAAATGAACTAGAAGGAAGAGATGATCGGTTCACGAGCAGCTTTTACTGAGGCGACACAGCGATCTGTCACGACACATTAAGAGCCACAAAACGGTATTTATTGTTTAAATTTCTTTTTTTAAATGACCAAATTTGAAAGGTGAGACTTTGTTTAATATGTTTAATATCAAAAGTAAACGAAAAGTAACCTGGTCTGTCAGTGTGTTGTCAGTGTCCTCTCTGCTGTGATGCGTTTTTTCACTAACTAAGGGGGCGGGTCTTTGCGAACGGTCCCCTTTGACTTTAGTATTTTTTAGTTTTTACACTAAGGAAGTTAATGGGGACCAGTAACTGTTTAGATCATAAAAAGAGGGAATGAACAAGTTAGCAGTAGCACGCACAATTTAGTAAAACGAGGAAACTAATTATTATATTATCCGCACAATTTAGTAAAACGAGGGAACAAATTATTATATCGTGCGCGAGATTTAGTAAATCGGGCAGCGAATTATTATATGATGCACATTATTTAGTAAAATGAGGAAATTAATTAATTTGTGTACACGATTTAGTAAAACGAGGGAAGAAATTATAAGTTTGTCAACGCGATTTAGTAAAACGGAGGAACTTACTATTATATTGTGCACACAAGTTAGTAAAACGAGGGAACAAATGATTTTATCAGGCACGTGATTTAGTAAAAATAGGGAACTAATTTTATTGTGCGCATGATTTAGAAAAATTAGAGAGTGAATTTGTGCGCAGGATTTAGTAAAACGAGGGAATGAATTATTGTATGGTAGGGGAATTACAGGTAAACCAGTAAAGTAACCAGTAAGCTCCATGAAGACCAGGACTCAAGTTCTCCGCACTTCTAGAGGTAGTAGGAAATGAGGGATCCAGCCTTGAAATATCTGAAGATACACAAACACCATATGGATAATCAGTGGACGATGAGTCTACGAGTTTTACAAGAGTCTTGCAGCATC
>JARPMJ010006345.1:0-37500 GCA_033366665.1 Phoxinus dragarum
TATGTTAGAAATGACTGCCTTCAAATGTAATGTAATGTTTAACTAAAGTTGCACTGGGAGGAGTGGACATGTCTGACCGTCTTCCTGTGCAGAAACACACAGCGCTGTAGATGACGTGCTCCTGTAAAACGGGATTGTGTTTTTAAGGTGAAGGGAAATACAAGGCTTGCAAATGACCGTGAGCTTTGAGATCAGCCGTTTTACGAGCGCTCGTCTGTGAAATGAAAGAGCAAGCGTGCGCGTCCAGAGGTTCGGTCTCCCTCGGGGCTCGAGCGCTGGGAACGTTTGATGTGCCGAGACCCGCCGAGGCCAGGTGTGTAAAACTGTAAATTTGCCTGCTAAATACAAACAGGAAAAGTGAAAGAGAGCCTGACCTTCTGCAGAGACGGACCCTTCCGGCAGTAAACGGCCCTCTGTTCACCGTCCTCAATTGTGGCCCGCCTCGTTAGATTTATTGCCCTCGTACATTCACCGTCAGCCTTTGAATTCAGCTCCAGCTTTGATGTGAGTCTGTAACACAGCGAACCAATGACAGACGAGACCCTTCAGATCACATGTATGAGGATGTCATGATCATTTGTTAACAAACAAGTATTCATCACTTCAGTGAGCTCATCGTTTCTGCTTTAAAGTATTGCATTGTTTAAATTAATACATTTTTCGCTAACTGAGATTTTGTATATGTACATTTCTGAAATGCATGAGACAGTTTCCTCTGATAACGGATCACTGTAAATTGTAATATGGACTCATGCATTTACTGTAAAGCTGCTCTGAAACGATGTGTATTGTGAAAAGCGCTGTACAAATAAATGTGAATTGAATTGATTTGAACTACGTGATCTTGAGAAAGGCCTGTGTGTCACGATTCTTCATAAATGTCTCGCAGGATTCTTCCCGCATACCTGAGAGAGAGAGAAAGGGAGAGAGAGAGAGAGAGATAGATAGATAGAGAGAGAGAGAAATAGAGAGAGAGAGAGAGAGAGAGAGAGAGAGACACTCGCTCATGTTTATGGCTCCCTCTCACGTCCACCGGAGGCCTTGCTAGCAGAAACATACGTCTCTCTCTCTCTCTCTGTGTGTGTGTGTGTGCGTGTGTCTCTCTCTCTCTCTCTCTCTGTGTGTGTGTGTCTCTCTCTCTCTCTCTCTGTGTGTGTGTGTGTCTCTCTCTCTCTGTGTGTGTGTGTGTGTCTCTCTCTCTCTCTCTCTCTCTCTCTGTGTCTCTCGCTCCAGCATCCCACCGACAGCTGAGTGGCTGAGGCGTAATTGCAGAGAAGTGAGGTCAGCATGAGGCTTTTATCAGAGATTGCACAGCGTTCAGCAACTCGAGAAGATGCACGGCACAAAACTCACTCTCTCTGTGCGTCACACTGGAAGTTTCTCTGGAATCGTCGGGACTGAAGCGCGTGTCCTGGAGGCACAAGTAAGTCGATTTATTATTGCGAGACAGCATTATTGCAACATTTCAACCCAATATATTGTGTCACAAGTTAGTTTGGTGGAAACTAGGCAGAGATACAGAGACCATGAAGAAAATACTGTCATTTTAAGTAGCAGTAGAGCAATACTGAGACATTTAAAGCAGTGATAGAGAAACATTGAGACATTTAAAGTGAAGATAGAGAAACATTGAGACGTTTAAAGAAGTGATAGAGCGACATTGAGACGTTTAAAGAAGTGATAGAGCAACATTGATACATTTAAAGAAGCGATAGAGCAACATTGAGACATTTAAAGAAGCGATAGAGCAACATTGAGACATTTAAAGAAGGGATAGAGCAATACTGAGACATTTAAAGAAGTGATAGAGCAACATTGAGACATTTAAAGAAGTGATAGAGCAACATTGATACATTTAAAGAAGCGATAGAGCAACATTGAGACATTATAACCTTTATTTATTTTTTACCAGGAAGAAAACTCACTGAGATTAAAATCTCTTTTTCGGGAGTGTCCTGGCCAAGATAGGCAGCTAAGTTTACATAGACAATTTACAAAATTTACAACACACAAACAAATCTCATTACATAAATAAAAATTAAAATATATATATAAAATGCATCTGGTTACAAACATTTACACACAACCAATTTACTCTGATGAGAAGGGATAGAGCAACATTGAGACATTTAAAGAAGGGATAGAGCAACATTGAGACATTTAAAGAAGTGATAGAGCAACATTGAGATATTTAAAGAAGGGATAGAGCAACATTGAGACATTAAAAGAAGGGATAGAGCAACATTGAGACATTTAAAGAAGGGATAGAGCAATACTGAGACATTTAAAGAAGGGATATAGCAACATTGAGACATTTAAAGAAGGGATAGAGCAACATTGAGACATTTAAAGAAGGGATAGAGCAATACTGAGACATTTAAAGAAGGGATATAGCAACATTGAGACATTTAAAGAAGGGATAGAGCAACATTGAGACATTTAAAGAAGTGATAGAGCAACATTGAGACATTTAAAGAAGGGATAGAGCAACATTGAGACATTTAAAGAAGGGATAGAGCAACATTGAGACATTTAAAGAAGTGATAGAGCAACATTGAGACATTTAAAGAAGGGATAGAGCAACATTGAGACATTTAAAGAAGTGATAGAGCAACATTGAGACATTTAAAGAAGGGATAGAGCAACATTGAGACATTTAAAGAAGGGATAGAGCAACATTGAGACATTTAAAGAAGGGATAGAGCAACATTGAGACATTTAAAGAAGGGATAGAGCAACATTGAGACATTTAAAGAAGGGATAGAGCAACATTGAGACATTAAAAGAAGGGATAGAGCAACATTGAGACATTTAAAGAAGGGATAGAGCAATACTGAGACATTTAAAGAAGGGATAGAGCAACATTGAGACATTTAAAGAAGTGATAGAGCAACATTGAGACATTTAAAGAAGGGATAGAGCAACATTGAGACATTTAAAGAAGGGATAGAGCAACATTGAGACATTTAAAGAAGGGATAGAGCAACATTGAGACATTAAAAGAAGGGATAGAGCAACATTGAGACATTTAAAGAAGGGATAGAGCAATACTGAGACATTTAAAGAAGGGATAGAGCAACATTGAGACATTTAAAGAAGGGATAGAGCAATACTGAGACATTTAAAGAAGGGATAGAGCAACATTGAGACATTTAAAGAAGGGATAGAGCAATACTGAGACATTTAAAGAAAGGATAGAGCAATACTGATACATTTAAAGAAGGGATAGAGCAATACTGAGACATTTAAAGAAGGGATAGAGCAACATTGAGACATTTAAAGAAGCGATAGAGCAACATTGAGACATTTAAAGAAGTGATAGAGCAACATTGAGACATTTAAAGAAGGGATAGAGCAACATTGAGACATTTAAAGAAGGGATAGAGCAACATTGAGACATTTAAAGAAGGGATAGAGCAATACTGAGACATTTAAAGAAGGGATAGAGCAATACTGAGACATTTAAAGAAGGGATAGAGCAACATTGAGACATTTAAAGAAGGGATAGAGCAACATTGAGACATTTAAAGAAGGGATAGAGCAACATTGAGACATTTAAAGAAGGGATAGAGCAACATTGAGACATTTAAAGAAGGGATAGAGCAACATTGAGACATTTAAAGAAGGGATAGAGCAATACTGAGACATTTAAAGAAGGGATAGAGCAACATTGAGACATTTAAAGAAGGGATAGAGCAACATTGAGACATTTAAAGAAGTGATAGAGCAACATTGAGACATTTAAAGAAGGGATAGAGCAACATTGAGACATTTAAAGAAGGGATAGAGCAACATTGAGACATTTAAAGAAGGGATAGAGCAATACTGAGACATTTAAAGAAGGGATAGAGCAACATTGAGACATTTAAAGAAGGGATAGAGCAACATTGAGACATTTAAAGAAGGGATAGAGCAACATTGAGACATTTAAAGAAGGGATAGAGCAACATTGAGACATTTAAAGAAGTGATAGAGCAACATTGAGACATTTAAAGAAGGGATAGAGCAACATTGAGACATTTAAAGAAGTGATAGAGCAACATTGAGACATTTAAAGAAGGGATAGAGCAACATTGAGACATTTAAAGAAGTGATAGAGCAACATTGAGACATTTAAAGTGAAGATAGAGAAACATTGAGACATTTAAAGAAGTGATAGAGCAACATTGAGACATTTAAAGAAGTGATAGAGCAACATTGAGACATTTAAAGAAGCGATAGAGCAACATTGAGACATTTAAAGAAGGGATAGAGCAATACTGAGACATTTAAAGAAGTGATAGAGCAACATTGAGACATTTAAAGAAGTGATAGAGCAACATTGAGACATTTAAAGAAGTGATAGAGCAACATTGAGACATTTAAAGAAGCGATAGAGCAACATTGAGACATTTAAAGAAGGGATAGAGCAATACTGAGACATTTAAAGAAGTGATAGAGCAACATTGAGACATTTAAAGAAGGGATAGAGAAACATTGAGACATTTAAAGAAGGGATAGAGCAACATTGAGACATTTAAAGAAGGGATAGAGCAACACTGAGACATTTAAAGAAGTGATAGAGCAATACTGAGACATTTAAAGAAGGGATAGAGCAATACTGAGACATTTAAAGAAGGGATAGAGCAACATTGGGACATTTAAAGAAGGGATAGAGTGATACTGAGACATTTAAAGAAAGGATAGATAGATGTTTAGATTTAAATGAGCAAAAGAGCAATATTGAAACATTTGAAGAAGCGATACGAAGATATTGAGATGATTCAAGAAGGGATAGGAACAATGCTGAGACATTTAAAGTAGCGATCGAGCGACATCAAGACTCTAATTTTAAAGACGCTGAACTTGTAGAATCTGGTTCACATGTGAATGATGTTGATTATTGAGTGAACTGTGTTGACCTGACCTGGAACCAGACCGTGTGCGACGCACTGTCATTAACAACAGAAACTAACACACTCCTTCATCCTCCAGCTCTGAGGAGATTCTGATGCTTCAGGAGGAGGTCAGAGTTCACTCCAAAATCTGAGGATTTTACTGGGAAAGCGGATCTCACACGGCCAGCCAGCGTTTCGCCTTCAGTATGTGGATCATGAACTCCTGGAGAAACGCAGTATAATGCGCAAATGGACGCTGCAATGGAAACTGCCTGAGTTGCCGTGTGGACTGTGGTTGCAGGTCGTGCTGGTCGTCAGCCGTGTGTGTGTGTGTGTGTGTGATGGCGACAGGGTCGTTGGGCAGGCGTCTGTGACTGACTGTTCAAAACACGAACGGCACACCAGGAACTACGACTACATGGAAGGAGGGGACGTTCGAATACGACGCATCTATAGTCGCACACAGTGGTTTCTGGTGATCGACGAGAACGGGAATATCAATGGAACGCAGGATCCCAACAACTGCTACAGTAAGAGCTCATCGATCACTTCTGACAGTCTGTGTGAGGTTGTACCTTCGTTTCAAAGCACACGTTCCGTCTTCATGTTTCTGGTGTGTGTCTGGAGCTTCACAGAGGATTTATCGCTGGAGAGACACCGAGACATTAAAAGTATCAATAGAGTGACATTGAGACATTAAAAGTATCGATAGAGCGACATTGAGACATTAAAAGTATCAATAGAGTGACATTGAGACATTAAAAGTATCAATAGAGTGACATTGAGACATTAAAAGTATCGATAGAGCGACATTGAGACATTAAAAGTATCAATAGAGCAACATTGAGACATTAAAAGTATCAATAGAGCAACATTGAGACATTAAAAGTATCGATAGAGCGACATTGAGACATTAAAAGTATCAATAGAGTGACATTGAGACATTAAAAGTATCAATAGAGCAACATTGAGACATTAAAAGTATCAATAGAGCAACATTGAGACATTAAAAGTATCAACAGAGTGACATTGAGACATTAAAAGTATCGATAGAGCGACATTGAGACATTAAAAGTATCAATAGAGCAACATTGAGACATTAAAAGTATCAATAGAGCAACATTGAGACATTAAAAGTATCAATAGAGCAACATTGAGACATTAAAAGTATCAATAGAGTGACATTGAGACATTAAAAGTATCAATAGAGTGACATTGAGACATTAAAAGTATCAATAGAGTGACATTGAGACATTAAAAGTATCAATAGAGCAACATTGAGACATTAAAAGTATCAATAGAGTGACATTGAGACATTAAAAGTATCAATAGAGTGACATTGAGACATTAAAAGTATCAATAGAGCAACATTGAGACATTAAAAGTATCAATAGAGCAACATTGAGACATTAAAAGTATCAAGAGAGCAACATTGAGACATTAAAAGTATCAATAGAGTGACATTGAGACATTAAAAGTATCAATAGAGCAACATTGAGACATTAAAAGTATCAATAGAGTGACATTGAGACATTAAAAGTATCAATAGAGTGACATTGAGACATTAAAAGTATCAATAGAGTGACATTGAGACATTAAAAGTATCAATAGAGCAACATTGAGACATTAAAAGTATCAATAGAGTGACATTGAGACATTAAAAGTATCAATAGAGCAACATTGAGACATTAAAAGTATCAATAGAGTGACATTGAGACATTAAAAGTATCAATAGAGCAACATTGAGACATTAAAAGTATCAATAGAGTGACATTGAGACATTAAAAGTATCAATAGAGGGACATTGAGACATTAAAAGTATCAATAGAGCAACATTGAGACATTATAAGTATCAATAGAGTGACATTGAGACATTAAAAGTATCAATAGAGCAACATTGAGACATTAAAAGTATCAATAGAGTGACATTGAGACATTAAAAGTATCAATAGAGTGACATTGAGACATTAAAAGTATCAATAGAGCAACATTGAGACATTAAAAGTATCAATAGAGCAACATTGAGACATTAAAAGTATCAATAGAGCAACATTGAGACATTAAAAGTATCAATAGAGTGACATTGAGACATTAAAAGTATCAACAGAGTGACATTGAGACATTAAAAGTATCAATAGAGCAACATTGAGACATTAAAAGTATCAATAGAGTGACATTGAGACATTAAAAGTATCAACAGAGTGACATTGAGACATTAAAAGTATCAATAGAGTGACATTGAGACATTAAAAGTATCAATAGAGTGACATTGAGACATTAAAAGTATAAATAGAGCAACATTGAGACATTAAAAGTATCAATAGAGTGACATTGAGACATTAAAAGTATCAATAGAGCAACATTGAGACATTAAAAGTATCAATAGAGCAACATTGAGACATTAAAAGTATCAATAGAGCAACATTGAGACATTAAAAGTATCAAGAGTGACATTGAGACATTAAAAGTATCAATAGAGTGACATTAAGACATTTAAAGAAGTGATAGAGCGATATTGAGACATTAAAAGTATCAATAGAGCAACATTGAGACATTAAAAGTATCAATAGAGCAACATTGAGACATTAAAAGTATCAATAGAGCGACATTGAGACATTAAAAGTATCAATAGAGCAACATTGAGACATTAAAAGTATCAATAGAGCAACATTGAGACATTTAAAGAAGTGATAGAGCGATATTGAGACATTTAAAGTGAAGATAGAGCAACATTGAGACATTTAAAGTAAAGATAGAGCAACATTGAGACATTTAAAGTAAAGATAGAGCAATGTAGCTACCCCACTTGAATGATGGTCAAATTACTCCTTAAACTGATGTTTCCATTAGTGTTTTATTTGTGACACTCATGTAGACACCGTAAGAGCTACAGCAAAAACACAAACAATAAAAACAAACACTGTCACTCCAACTCATTAACCAACATCACAATAAAACGATACAATTACAAAAAATAATAAACATCAAACTTAGTTTACCTTATAACCCTCAAGTGGGATGCACAAAACTTCATGGGGGGAAGAAAACCGTCATGCATTACAAGCTGCGTCCTTCAAAATAATTATACATAAATCGGTACAGACCTTACAAATTCAAGCAAATTAACAATCATTTACAAGCAATATTGAGACATTTAAAGAAGTGATAGAGCAACATTGAGACATTTAAAGAAGTGATAGAGCAACATTGAGACATTTAAAGAAGTGATAGAGCAACATTGAGACATTTAAAGAAGTGATAGAGCAACACTGAGACATTTAAAGAAGTGATAGAGCAATACTGAGACATTTAAAGAAGGGATAGAGCAATACTGAGACATTTAAAGAAGGGATAGAGCAACATTGAGACATTTAAAGAAGCGATAGAGCAACATTGAGACATTTAAAGAAGTGATAGAGCAATACTGAGACATTTAAAGAAGTGATAGAGCAACATTGAGACATTTAAAGAAGCGATAGAGCAACATTGAGACATTTAAAGAAGTGATAGAGCAACATTGAGACATTTAAAGAAGTGATAGAGCAACACTGAGACATTTAAAGAAGTGATAGAGCAATACTGAGACATTTAAAGAAGGGATAGAGCAATACTGAGACATTTAAAGAAGGGATAGAGCAACATTGAGACATTTAAAGAAGCGATAGAGCAACATTGAGACATTTAAAGAAGTGATAGAGCAATACTGAGACATTTAAAGAAGTGATAGAGCAACATTGAGACATTTAAAGAAGCGATAGAGCAACATTGAGACATTTAAAGAAGTGATAGAGCAACATTGAGACATTTAAAGAAGTGATAGAGCAATACTGAGACATTTAAAGAAGTGATAGAGCAACATTGAGACATTTAAAGAAGTGATAGAGCAACATTGAGACATTTAAAGAAGTGATAGAGCAACATTGAGACATTTAAAGTAGAGATAGAGAAACATTGAGACATTTAAAGAAGTGATAGAGCAATACTGAGACATTTAAAGAAGTGATAGAGCAACATTGAGACATTTAAAGTAGAGATAGAGAAACATTGAGACATTTAAAGAAGTGATAGAGCAATACTGAGACATTTAAAGAAGTGATAGAGCAACATTGAGACATTTAAAGAAGCGATAGAGCAACATTGAGACATTTAAAGTAGAGATAGAGAAACATTGAGACATTTAAAGAAGTGATAGAGCAATACTGAGACATTTAAAGAAGTGATAGAGCAACATTGAGACATTTAAAGAAGGGATAGAGCAACATTGAGACATTTAAAGAAGGGATAGAGCAACATTGAGACATTTAAAGAAGTGATAGAGCAACATTGAGACATTTAAAGAAGTGATAGAGCAACATTGAGACATTTAAAGTATCAATAGAACAACATTGAGACATTAAAAGTAACAATAGAGCAACATTGAGACATTAAAAGTATCAACAGAGTGACATTGAGACATTAAAAGTAACAATAGAGCAACATTGAGACATTAAAAGTAACAATAGAGCAACATTGAGACATTAAAAGTAACAATAGAGCAACATTGAGACATTAAAAGTAGAGATATTATTACATATTACATTGTTGCGTGATGTCTCTGAGCTCAAGTAGCAGTGCTCCGCCTGAGCTTCAGTCCCAAGTCATCATTATCTGCGTAGGAAATCTCCTAGTTTTAATCTGCATCACTGTTTGTACTCGGTGTGAATACACAGGCCACAAGAAGTTATTCGTTTTTTGTTTGTTTGTGTTTGGATCACTTTTACTCACGACAAGCTATCTGGCAACAAAGGATTCCATTCATTGTGCTAAGCTAAGCTAGCGGCGGCGCTGCCAGACTAAAACAAACTGAGACAAAACTGTGTTTGCTCACCTATATAACTGTGGGAGAGACCGTGGAGAACCCCTATTCTATCAAACAACGGTGGCATGGGCCTTTAAAGTAACGATAGAGCGACATTGAGACATTAAAAGTAGCGAACGTTAATTAAATACATTCACAAACAATAGCACATTATCTGCTAAACAGAGCATGTGCATTATGTCCACTCAAATATGAAGATTAAATAAACATCAGTTGCATGACAACTATTGATTTGTTGAGTGTTTTATAGCCTAACAGTGTTTATGGAACATCATGAGATTATATAATAATATGTTTCCGTCTATCTTTTCGTGATATCGGTGTAAAGTGTTTGGCACTGGTTTGAAGGAAGCGGCGGCTCAGATTGCAGTGGATTATTCTGCGGTCGCGTGGCAGAGTGACGAGCGAGTGACAGGCGTAAAGAGAGACAGGTGCGCGTATTTATAGCTCGTTTCCCTTCGTTACAGGACCGACTCTGTCAGGAGGGACGAGTCGTGGGGTCAGAACATACAAATCACTCAAAAAGATTTCAAGAGAGCGAAAAAAAAAAAATGTTTTATTAATAATCGGGTTACACATTATTTGAAGGTGTCATTGCCACAGTGTAATCATACAGGTGTCACTGGAAAAATTAGAATATGTAATTATTCAGTAATTCAACTTAAAAGCTGAAACTAATATATTATATAGACTCATTACATGCAAAGTGAGATATTTCAAGCCTTTATTTGTTATAATTTTGATGATTATGGCTTACAGCTTATGAAAACCCTAAACTCAAAATTACAATATTGTGAAAAGGTATTCATAAGCTGTAAGCCATAATCATCAAAAGTATAACAAATAAAGGCTTGAAATATCTCACTTTGCATGTAATGAGTCTATATAATATATTAGTTTCAGCTTTTAAGTGGAATTACTGAAATAAATGAACTTTTGCACCATATTCTCAGTTCTACAGTGTCACCTGTATATATATAAGTACTGAGTAATATTAAGCAACTACATGTACTTTTTATTAGCATGTAATTATGCATAATTAACTGTTATTACTATGGTAACTACATGTAACAAGGACACTGTGAAATAAAGTGTAACCAAAAACTGTGAAGTCAGACTCAAATTCAGACTTGAGGCTTATGTTATGAGCATCGATATTAAAATTAATGATTCTGTTTATACCAAACTCGCTTGAAGCTGATGTTATACATTCATAACATCAGCTTCAACATGTCTGGTTATTAGTAATTTTGTTTGTGTACGAGAAGAAAGTTGGCGTGACAACCATGCATCTTTGCTCCAGAGGGAGAACGATTACGTCAGCTGGCGATGAAAAGAAGAAAAATTGATACAGCCAGATGTGGCCGACAACTGCACGCACAGCAGGACACACACACACACACACACACACACACACACACACACACACACACACTGCAAGACATGAGTGAGGGAAGGAGAGGAAAAGAGGGAGAGAAAAGCAGACGAGTTGTGTCGTGACAGCAGCTTATTATACCACTCGAGCTCTCACATGTAAACCACACACTTGTCCTTACACAACACACACACACACACACACACACACACACACAGAGTAGTGTGTTCTGATTTAAAGGCGAGCGTAACGAACAGGCCTTCAGCTGTGAAATATCTGATGTGGAGCGCAACTGGAGCTCGGCGAGTCCAACTCCTGATCCTGATATACAGTCACGATCTTAAAGAAAGAAATTAAACTGCTTCCTTTATAGAAATGGACTTTGAAAGGAGAAGTGTGTCATTAAACAGAACAACCTAACAAATAAAGTTCATACATTGTGTGGGAATCAACCTTCCACTGGCATACGAGGTTTATTAAATCCTGAACATGACACGCATAACATTTAAACCATAAATTAAATTAATAATTTGAGTGGATAAACATCCACCGTCTCAAATAAAGCATAATTACTACAGGCGAACTCAAAGAATTAAAAGTTGTTTAGGTAATTTATTAACCACACGCTTTTCAGTCACTTTACAGCAAAAATGAATAAATAAATGTTTTATTTTTGCACTTCATCTGAATGGTATTTCACACTTGATGACATTTGCTGTGTGAACACACACACACTTTTTTTTTTTTTGTTCCTAAAAATCAAAATCAAACATAACCATATAAATATATAATAATAATAATAATAATAATACTTTGAGGCCAAATTAGCCTTGAAAAGAAGTTGTTTAACCCTTTGCTGCTCTTCATTGAGGGGTCACACACTCGCACTCCTCAACAACATTATTGTTGAATAATATATTTTATGTAATATTTTGCATTTTGAGGGAATGTTAAGCAATATCTATGCAATATTTATGATATTTATGAAAGTTTTCTATAAAATGCACAGAATTTTTTTAGGGCACAAATTACAAAACAGCCACGATGCAAGAAACAAACAAACAGCAATGTTAATTTAAAAATAAATACACAAAATAATAATAATTGTATTGTATTGTATTGTAAAGATTGTGGGGGGAGGGGATAGATCATAATTATTGCATAGATATTACTTACTACCCTAACATTCCCTCAAAATGCAAAATATTATTCAACAAAACATAAAGTCCTTCTGTATTATAAAAGTATTTTTAATGCAGTAATTATGCGCTTTATAATGCATTGAATGGACTCTAAATGTAACCACAGTTATAATAATACTAATCTATTTATTGAACACACTTTTATAAAGCATAATGCATTAAAACATGACAAACAACCAATTTCAGAATCTGCATATATTATAATGCATTTGAACTTTGGTTATAATTACTTAAGATATAACGTATTATAATGTACATATACCTTTATAATTAAGTGTTATATTAAGTGTATTTTTGTGGCAGATTGATGTCAAGTGGGAGATTTGAGTAATGTTTCATGTTTTATTATGCTAGTTTAGAAGAGTTTCTGTTATGTTGGGTTTTTACATTATAAATACCTTTATAATATATTATACATAAGGGCTTTAAGTAAAGTGTCCGGGAAAAAAAAAGTTACATTTCATTATTTTTCCATTAACCCCATCATTGCTGTGTGTCTGATTTGTACATTGTACCCCAATTTATTTATTTTTTCCAAATTTCCATTTTTAAAATGTCAAACATTTATAATTAAGTGTTATATTAAGTGTTATATAATGCTTTTGTGCCAGATTAATGTTAAGTGGGAGATTTTAGTAATGTTTAATGTTTTATTATGCTAGTTTAGAAGAGTTTTTATAATGTATTATACACATAAGGGCTTTAAGTAAAGTGTCCGGGAGAAAAAAAAGTTACATTTGAAGTGACCCCTAAATTATTTAGCCCATTAAATTTTTTTTCGTAATTATTTTTCCATTAACCCCATCATTGCTGTGTGTCTGATTTGTAGATTGTACCCAAAAAAAAAAAAAATCTGTGCATTTTATATTTCCATTTTTAAAATGTCCCCTAAATTGGGAGCAGCAAAGGGTTAAATAACGTCTGTCCGAGGCAAATGTGACCCCGGAGCCGGTCTTCAAGCGCTCGGCTGACCCGCTGTCTGTGTTTCAGGTGTTCTGGAGATCAGGACGGTTTCTGAGGGAGGCGTGTTGGCCATAAAAGGCCTGAAGAGCCAGTATTATATTTCCATGAACCGAACCGGAATGTTACAGGGCAAAGTAAAACCCATCCGTCCTGCAAACACATCTTTAAATCTGATTCCAGCTAATGCATTCTCATGCTTTTAAGAGTAAACATAGCAGCTTTTACAGCGCACTAAGGTCGTGTCGTACCTGTTCTCTCCTCTCCCGCACAGAAAGACTACAGCGACAGCTGCAACTTCAAAGAAGTGTTTTTGGAGAACTATTACACGGCGTACGCTTCTGTCAGGAAGACGAAAGACGGGAAAGAGATGTTCATCGCGCTCTCGAAAAACGGCCGGCCGCTGAAAGGAAAGAAGACGAGGAGAGAGAGCGTCACGTCTCACTTCATCCCTCGAAAGTGCAAGGAGGACGAGAAGAAGCTGGCGTGAAGACGACCACTGTCAGTGTGAAGTGTGTTTATCCACTGCAAACCCAAGATCATCGGTTTGAGTCGAGCCAACTCAAATTATACACATTACATCCATCAAATTAACTTTTATGAGTATTTGGAACTTGATTTTTCTTTGAGGTCACAAAACTGACACATTTTAAGTACGAGGGTTAGGTTGAGTTTTATGATCGTGTCTATTTTAATTTAGATCAACTTAAATTTGACTGAAACTGGGCCAGGATTTCCCAGCATGCCATTCAAAAGGGAGTATATAATGCTTTTTGTGCCAGATTAATGTTAAGTGGGAGATTTAGTAATGTTTACTGTTTTATTATGCTAGTTTAGACGAGTTTATGTTATGTTTTGGGTTTTTTAGGGGGTGACGAGTGAGTATGTGCTTACACTCTAAAAAATGCTGGGTTTTAACCCAATGTTGGGTCAAATATGGACAAACCCAGCTGTTGGGTTAAATTTTTAAATTGCATTTTTGATCCAACGTTTGGGTTTGTCCATATTTGACCCAAAATTGGGTTAAAACAACCCAGCATTTTTTAGAGTGTAGTTTGAGGACCGTGAATGTTATATTTTTATATTCAGCAAGTGCTCTGTGTTACCATTTAGCAATGTAGCATTTATTGAATTAGCTGGTTTAAGCTAGCCAAGTTTCCACGACTAAAAATATAAGTCGAGCTCACGTGATAAATTTAAGTTCGAATATTAAATAAATTTTAAGTACTCAAGTACAGGAGAAACTGGAAAATGTATAATATGGTGCAAAAGTTCATTTATTTCAGTAATTCAACTTAAAAGGTGAAACTAATATATTATATAGACTCATTACATGCAAAGTGAGATATTTCAAGCCTTTATTTTTTTATAATTTTGATGAATATGGCAGATTATGAAAACCTTTCTCAATATTCAAATTTTTTAAAATTTAAATAAATTTGAATAAGCCATAATCATCAAAATTATAAAAAAATAAAGGCTTGAAATATCTCACTTTGCATGTAATGAGTCTATATAATATATTAGTTTCACCTTTTAAGTTGAATTACTGAAATAAATGAACTTTTGCACCATATTATACATTTTCCAGTGTCACCTGTATATATAAATTAAGATCAATGTGCGAGTGCAAGATTAAAATCTGCAAGTTGTGCTCACTTAAAACGTTAGATTAGTTAACTCGATGTAACTGATCACATGATTAGTTTTGCCAACTGACTCGGGTTTACAGTGCAATAAAACATTCATGCGTTCTCTCTGTCTCTGCCGAGGAGGCGTTGGGTTTATATATGAAAATGTTTTGGACTCATGTAAACAACAGCTATAAATACTCATCTGTGTTTTGAGATAAAACTATTTTTATATTTTTTAGAGGGTCTATGTTTCTGTTCACGGCCATTAGAGTGAAAACATGGAATAAACACGGCAACGCATTTATGCGAACGATCAACATTCATCCGGAGGAGTTTTGCTTTTCATTAGAAACATTCCATTCTTGTGTTCACTTCAGTGAGAAATCTCTTCCCTTACTTCATTTTTGGCATTATTTGCAGTCTAAAAAATTTCACACGATTGACTCATTCTGAGAAATCACATGTTTGTCTTCACAATACTCCATTACTCATAATCATAAACGACTTTCCTTCTCATTATCGATCAGCCTTCCTATAGAGACGCTCATTAGTCGAACACATTAAGCTTCGACGTGAGTCTGAGCATCATCTCCACACAATCCCTCCGTGTTTTAATGTGATTGTGTCCATGTGTCGTTGTGTGTTATTTATGATATTTATATATATATATGTGTGTGTGTGTGTGTGTCGGTGGCTCTGAAATAATCAACTGTATTCCGGATCGCTGTGCTGAATAAACTCGCAGAGATCGCAGGAGTTGATGTTTTGCTGCTAGAATACTAAGATAAATCTGAGGTTTTATATGATTATAGATCAATCTCAATAAAACATGTATGTACCTTTCTGTGGAGTGGCGTGATCTTCTATGATCCGAGACGTGCACCTTCATCCAATCAGATGATCAGCTTTACTGCGTTTATCACCGGCTGGGAGAAAAATAATCATAAGTTACTGAACACTGATCATCATAATGATAATGAGGGATTTTTTAGTTTATTTCACAGTAAAATTCAGTGTTTTTACATAAGAAAAAACAATAATTATGACATACTAATTTGAAATTAGATAAAATGTCAAAATTATGGTATTTTGACTCAATTCCGATGTTATCTCATAATTTCAACTGTTTAATCTCATATTTTAGACTTAGAAATACCATTACTAATGATTTAATATGTCATAATTTCAACTTTGTTATATTTATGAAGTCATAATTTAGATTTTTTATCTCATTATTTTGACCATTTTGACTATAGTCATAACTTTGACTTTTTGTAATTTATTTAGAGGTAAAATACAGTGTTTTTTCATAAGAAAAAAAAGAATGACATAAAACAGACACATTTTTTAGATAAAATGTCAAAATTATGACAAAAAACTGAATTTTTTCTAATAAAATGTCAAAATTATGACAAAACCTCAAGTCTGATGTTTTCTCATAATTTCATCTGTTTAATACCATTACTAATTATGATTTAATGTGTCATAATTTCAACTTTGTTATATTTATGACTGTCATAATTTAGATTTTTAATCTCATTATTTTGACAATTTTGACTATAGTCATAATTTCGACGTTTTGTCATTTATTTCGAGATAAATGTCAAATTTATGACATAAAACAGATATTTTCAGATAAAATGTAAAAATTATGACAGAAACTCAACTCCGATGTTATCTCATAATTTCAACTTTTTAATCTCATATTTATGAGTTAGTAATACGATTTCAAATTTTTTAATGTCAAAATTATGATTTAATGTGTCATAATTTCGACTTTGTTATATTTATAAGTCATAATTTAGATTTTTTATTTCATTATTTTGACAATAGTCATAATTTCGGCTTTTTGTAATTTATATCGAAGTAAAATTCAGTGTTTTTACATAAGAAAAAAAATTATGACATATGACAGACACATTTTTCAGATAAAATGTCAAAATTATGACAGAAACTCAATTCCGATGTTATCTCATAATTGACTTGACATAACTGTTTAATCTCATATTTATGACTAATGTTTTGTCAAAATTATGATTTAATATGTCATAATTTCGACTTTGTTATATTTATGAGTCATAATTTAGATTTTTTATCTCATTATTTTGACTAGTCATAATTTTGACTTTTTGTAACTATTTTTTAAATCTCTTAAAATGTTTAAGGTTGTAATTATTATTTACAAAAGCCTGTTTATTTTCTTTGTATGCGCTTTCATTCCTTCCTGTAACATCGAGCAAAATTAATCGTTCCTCAGCGATTTCATCTCTCGTATCACGACACACACTCTCACAGAACAATAGATTACACTCTAATCAACACTTAATGCCGTATAGATTCGCTCAGTCGTGTTGCTCGGTCCTCAGTGTGTGTGTACATGTTGTTTCTCACGGATGTATTTTATCTTGATCGAGGGAGTCAGTTAGAGAAGCTCGAGGGATTGAGCGAAACACGATTCCCGAGAGACACACACACACACACACACACACCCTCCTCTGACCTAAACACAGTTAAAGTAAGGTGAGCACTTCTGCCAAGTCACGCAAAGTTGGTTTTAGCGTATAATTTGTAACATGTTCTGAATGTAAACAGACTCTCACGGGCCTAAAAACGACATCATTGATTTATCAAACAAAAGGTTTGCCTCGGATCCATCTGGACCTTTACAATCAGTGTGTTTCATCCGCGTGTGTGAACCAACGAGTGTCCCAATCATGTGTCCTGTGTCTGTCTGATAAACGCGTCTCGAACTCATCTGGCGTGTGTTTGTTAGCTTGTTGGTGGACAGCCTTCAGCACACAACATGAGTTCGGCATGTTTGAGTCCAAATAAAATCAAGAGATTCTGGCAGTGTAAACGGTGGACACGTCGATCGACTTTATCAAAGCTTTGAATCTGAGCGGAGAGCTGATAAAGTCTAAAACAACACAGAGATTGAACACACATGGGCGAATCCCTCGAGACCGTGGCCGAAAGAAAAAGCACATCATATTCTGCCAAAACAAAAAGCCTATTTTTAGGATCGTTGCATTGAGCTGTCAGATAATAATGCAGATGAAGAACATGTATTCCGCTTCACTTGATTATACATGTAACATTTAATTAACCTGTTAATGATTGAATAAATCCATTAAAACCAGCGAAATTAAAATGGAAAATGTAATATTTTTCGTACAAGGATCAGAGCGGTTTCTCCTGCAGAGGGCGCCGACTGCCCTTTCTGCACAGGTTTGCTTGTTTAAATCATTATCAAGGACTATCTGAGGTCATCACTAGAAAATGCTTTAAAGTCCGGCTGTAGTCAATCATTGTATCCCTTAAACTCATCTTTAATCACCGAAATTACATATTTAAACGTTTTTTCTTCTTCTTCATGTCTTAAAATATCTTGAATGTAACTCGACACCCTTGCCTCATTTAGTATGCGCGGTTCTATGAATATGCAAATGAGCCCCGCCTCCACTCACTCACTCAGCTCAGAGATCCACTGGTTGACGAGCACACGTTGATCTGATTGGTCAAGGTAGTGTGTGACGTCAGAAACACCAGCGATTTCAAACCGTGTTTTTGAGACTGTCTTTGGTTCACTGCAGTTTTAAGCAGAAAATACTCAGCAATGCTGTCCACTTATGAACTTACACATGGTGTGTGTTAAAGCAGATTAATAACACCACATACACACATAAACTACAGTAAAAGCTGGATTTACACCACAGGGCTGAGCTGAGTGAGTGAGTGAGTGAGTGAGTGGAGGCGGGGCTCATTTGCATATTCATAGAACCGCGTATACTAAATGAGGCAAGGGTGTCGAGTTACATTCAAGATATCTTAAGGCATGAAGAATATTTTTCACAGGAAAAAACTTTAAATATGTAATTTTGGTGATTAAGAGTTTTAAGGGATAAAATGATTGACTTTAACATCTGACTGTCATTAATCATTTAAGAATAGTAATAAAATCTGATGCTAACATCAGGAAAGTTCAGCTTCATCATACCTTAGCGAACAGAAGAATCATCCATGCCGATCTTCTGTGCTTCGTCTGCGGCGGAGACAGCGATCAAAACCTCTGTAACGGGTCCACAGATGGACAGAGAAACATTAATATCAGACGTTCAGAGAGGCGACCAAGACAATTATAATTCTGTGTTATTAATAATCAGTCTGATGAAGTAGTGGTAGATCTCAGCCATTTTAATCATTCCCTTTAAGTCCCGCTGTGGTGTAAATCCAGCTTTTAATGTAGTTTATGTGTGTATGTGGTGTTATTAATCTGCTTTAACACACACCATGTGTAAGTTCATAAGTGGACAGCATTGCTGAGTATTTTCTGCTTAAAACTGCAGTGAACCAAAGACAGTCTCAAAAACACGGTTTGAAATCGCTGGTGTTTCTGACGTCACACACTACCTTGACCAATCAGATCAACGTGTGATCGTCCACCAGTGGATCTCTGAGTGAGCGAGTGAGTGGAGGCAGGGCTCATTTGCATATTCATAGAACCGCGCATACAAAATGAGGCAAGGGTATCGAGTTACATTCAAGATATTTTAATGTTTTTTTTAAGGAAAAAAACATTTAAATATGTAATTTTGGTGATCAAAGATGAGTTTTAAGGGATAAAATGATTGACTACAGGGGGAAAAATACGGCACTGATGGTTCCATGAAAAATATTAACATCCATGACATCTTTTAACTGTACAAAAGGTATTTGCACTAAAAAGAAATGATCATTGAAAGGTTCTTTGGGAAACCAAAAATAGTAAACTTCTTTAAAGCAACACCAAGTAGCTTTTGCTCTCTGGGTCCCCCTACAGTTGGGAAACAGTATTGTCTTCTACTACTGTCGCAAAATCTATCATGGTTACACCGTTTACACCAGGGGATATACGTGCATTTGTTGACAAGCCGATACGTCGTTCTCACGTCGTGGGCAGACTGTTGCGTTGCGTGTGAAGTGTCTTCATCACAGGTACAGAGGCATATATGTCAGCATGTCATGTGAATATAATGTCATGGGTTTTATTTTTTTCAACTCACGTTTCTCACGTTTACAAGCCAGCGTCATTATAGTAGCATATTGCCTACTGTTTTACATAATGGATATGCTAATTCAATTCAATGTTTGTGTGGTAGGTAATAGCCATATATCGTCAATATTATAATATCAAGCAACCATAGAGGAATCTGCAAATTTGAAAAATCGATTTGCATTATAGCCGGAGGCAAGACACTTTCACCAGAAAAATAAATAAATAAACAAACATGACTATCAGCCTGCAGTCGTTAGGATAGTTATCCTAAAAGTTGATTTTGTCCATCTAATCATGTATTACTAGTCCGACAGCATGATGGCCAAGTTAGCATCGGTCGGGCACCCCTCCTCCTCCTTTAGCTCACGCTAGCGAGCGAACGCTGGACCAATATTGATCCTCGTCCGGACTTTGATTTTATAACTCTCCCTTTTTCTCTTCCTAGTCTCCTCCGACAAAACCTTTGCCTCCTTCGGTTTAGCTTCGGCCGTGACAACAACATACAGGCGCTATACCAGCCGGCAAACAAGCGCTAGTTGGGCTCTCATGTCCGGATTTGAGGAAGTGGGGGAAGTGAGGTATGCCGTAAAGCAGTCGAATATTGTAGTTCGGTTCGTTTACTCTCTGCCAGATGATCGGTGCAGAGTCAGACCGTGTGACGTTTTAAACTGGCGGTTCCACACTGACGGCCGGAGCGCCAGACTCTCGGGAGAAGACTGAGTTCTGGAGACTGAGTTTAATCCAGAGCCCCTGCAGGTCTGTTTGCAGGGATTCAGACGGAGAAGGGACTCGGGCTTTCAGATCTTCATATATTTCTCCAGAGTGACGGTAGAGAGGAGAGGAAGACTCGTCCAGATTCTCCTCACACGTCACTGGCCAATCAGCCTGAAACAAATGGTGTATTAGAGCAATCATGCTTTGGCACAAATTCCATAACAACTTAGAATTTTCCACAAAAAAAACAACAACTACTTTTTCAAACTCCTCCTAGACATGACTAGAAATTAGACGAGATCATCTACAGAACATGCTGATGAAAATTCGCAGGGAGTTTGATTGACAGGCGATCTGACCATCTGACCATCCGCCGAATCCACCATTATTGTCCGCCAAAGCCGTCAGGAGAGTTAGTAGATTAACGTTGGAGGATTTGAGCTTGAGAAGCGGAGTGTACTGACGACTTTCCGCGGTTAAAACAACATTCCTTCTGATGTTCATTCATGTTTATTTGATGCTATAAATGAACTAGAAGGAAGAGATGATCGGTTCACGAGCGGCTTTAACTGAGCGATCTGTCAGACACATTAAAGAGACACAAAACGCTATTTATTGTTTAAATATCTTTTAAAATTTTTGAAAGGTGAGACTTTGTTTAATATCAAAAGTAAGCTGGTCTGTGTCTGTCAGTGTGTTCAGTGTCTCTCTGCTCTGCGATGTTTTTATCACTGCGTGAGAACATGGTGTGTGAGAGGCGTGGCTTTTCGGACATAGCAACAGTACCTAAAGGGGGCGGGTCTTTGCGAATGGTCAATTGAAGTTAATTCGTCAAACCGTTCTCGAAAAACGCACGCCAAAATGAACGTGAGGCAGATATCTCCACAACACTTTAACGTATTCAGACCAAACTTGGTGTGTGTTTTGACAACCATGACCTGAGACTACCTGCACAGTTTCGACACAGTGCCACCTAGTGGTCAGGAGATATACAAAATGTAAATTTTTTGCTTATAACTTCTAAACCGTTAGGACTATTAGATCCAGTGCAGCATGCTGAGCCGAACGATACCCAATTTTCCTGTATCGTGCATTTTGAATTTTGTCATAAAATGCTATATTTACAAACGGTCTAGGAGAAGCTTGAAAAAGTAGTTTTTTTAAAGAAAACCAAAATGGCGAACAGGAAGTTCGGCCGACTATGACAAAATTGGCATCCATGTTCTCGGTATGACCCAGAACGATATTGTGGGCTAGTGTGGAAACTAATATAGTTATCATTCTTGGTGTGAATGGGCCTTAATTTACAATGGCTTCAAACACGACTCAACCAACCAGAATCAAGGACCGGACGTTTCTGTTTTAATATATACAGTAAAGCACTGTAAATGTATAGAATGTATTAAATAAGATTAAAAAACAAATTATAGAGTGGATCTAAAATACTCATGATAATGTCACATTTCTTCCCAAAACCTCTAAAAAAAAGAGTTTTGCATTACAAAATAAGGCCTATTTTTAAGACCAATATGTTTTGCACTGAGATATTATTTTCATGAAAATGCATCATACAATATAAAACTAGCCTAAGTTATAGGAAAAAATACTACAATGATGTAGGCTATACATACTTTGCATTACATGAGGTCCATCATACTTTAAATTTATATAAATATAATAATTTATCATTTTTGTCCCGTCCATTTTCTAAAAAAAAAGGTTTAAAGGCTGAAATGTGAGGTTTATATTATAAAACTTTATACTTATCAAAACATGTATTATTTAAATTGTAAAGTTGTTTAAATGGTCGTTTTTACAGTCATTTGATATTAAAAGTCAAAATGATATTTAATTTATGTCAGGTCTTTAATATCTTAAATTAGATTTTAAAAACCCTACAGATATACCGTTATGTGATTGTGTGTCTCATTATAAACATCTGAGGACTTGTTTAGACTTATTTGACTTTCCAAAATTATATTCAATTTATTTGTCAGAGATTTTAAATGCCTTAAATTAGGTTTTTAAAACTCTGCGTAGATATATCTATTAATTTTGAACATCTGAGGGCTTGTTTAGACTCACCACAGAAGTTTTGGCGCGATTTCGTGAGAAGTTTTGGCGCGAATACGTTAGACTGTCAGGTATTAGACAGTTATCCAGTAATGATGACACGCACATACACACATACATACAACATAACTATAGTTAACTGCGGTGCTTTATTCTGTTAAATTATAATTTGAACCCACCAGTCCTTGAGCTTGAATAAAATCATCCAGGGAGCAAATATTCTTCTTATTCGTCTGTTTCTCCATGATCTCAAACAAACAACAGTCTGTAGCTAGGCAACCACCCACCGCTCTTCCGGCTTCCTCGAGGCGTGAGTGCTTCCGGTGCGCAGTGAACACGTGGGGTTGTTGTCATCTGTTGTACAGTGTGTGTGGAGTGTGTGGACGCGATCATGTCGGATCAGGACTGCGCTGCCGGGGACAGGAGCTCTCTGAGCGGCCTGGTGCTCGCGTCGCACGCCCCGCTGGATGACGCGCAGCGCGCGGGCCGGTTGAAGTGCTCGCGTTGCGGCGCGTCGCGCATGTTTTACTGCTACAGCTGCTGCGCGTTGGTCGGGCTGGAGCCGCGGGACGTTCCGAGCGTCAAGGTCCGTGAAAACATCACATTAAACAGCACGCGCTCGCATTATCATCATCACACATGTCTCCGTTAGCGTGACTTTAATAAGCAAACTGTACCTGTGCTCATTTAAAGGAACAATTCACCCAAAAGTGTCCATTCTGTCATCATTTGCTCACCATCATGTCGCTCCAAACCGGTATGACTGAAGCTAAAATGATAAATAACAATAAGAATCTGACATTAATTATTAAGTCATAATTAAAGTAGTCAAATACGTCACAATAGCTCATCAACGCCATATGGAGAAGCAGACATCTCATTGGTTCTTGTATGAACCCAATTTTTCTTTTTTCTCTGTATTTCTCTTATTTTTGTGTCATTTAGTGATTGTGAAACACGTTGGGCAACATCTGTTACATTAAATGTGCTATATAAATAAATAAATAATTATACATAATAATAAATTTAAATGTGCACAATGTAGCTGTTAATATGAGGTTAATTTATAGACCGAGCCAATTCTTCTTGATTGAATTAATCGTGTTTTACATTACAGTAAAATAAGGTTTGTGGTGAACATTACTGGAAGACAATTGGCCTTTCCGACATAAAAGTTACTCAATAAAACCCAAACCCACAGGATCATGGCCGCCAAACACTCATTCCTTCCATAGTTTTAGGAATAGAAAATGATTTGAGAGTCAGTTCCTGATATGAATCGACATCTTTCACGGTCCACGGAAAAATAAATATACAATGAATCGCATGTTGTGTTTGTTAAATTGACATATTATGCCCCTTTTCACAAAATGCAATATAAATCTATGGCGTCCCCAGAATGTGTGTGTAAAAATTTCAGCTCAAAATATCTCAGATCATGTATTATATCTTGTCAAATTTCCCCCGTTTCGGTTGTGAGCAAAAACACTGTGTCCCTTTAAATGCAAATGAGCTTTAGCCCCGCCTCCGTTCAGAAGTGGGCGGAGCTTCAGAAACTCCGGCAATAACAGAACGGGCCGATCTCACTCCTCCAGAATCCCAGAGTAACCAGTAGCGAGTGCAGGAGAGACTCAGAGTTTCTGGATGTTAGCGGAGACATTTGTGTAGTTGTTGTGGAGTTACACTGATCATCTCATCATCATGTTGAACTCTTACACAAGTGTACACAGTTCCTGAGGTGTTTAGACAGCGCTGACATGTTCTGGTCACTAGTGTTCATCTGTGCTCGACCACACAACAGTTTCATGCTTTGCTGGATCTTCTGCCATCGCGTTACAACTGGTCTCTGTTGTCGCTTGAGAAAACAAAATGGCGGCGCTGTGGATGTAAACGTGCAGATTTAGGGCCGGTAATATTATAATGAGATCCTCTTCCTTCATCAGAATCTGATCTGCTTATTTTTTAATGTGCTTGCAGAGAAAGGCTCACCTAAACAAAGTTACTGGGTTTCACTTTTCACGTTTTCTGGGCTGGTAGAAGCACCGGGGACTCGTTTATCACTTACACACGGGAAAAGTCCGATTTTTTTTCATGATACGTCCCCTTTAAAGCTCACGAAACATTTGTCTGGTGTTTTCAGCTGCCGGTGAAGATCGACATCATCAAACACCCGAACGAAACGGACGGCAAGAGCACGGCGATCCAGGCCAGAATCCTCGCGCCGGAAGACGTCACCATCTACACGTATCCCTGCATCCCCGAGCTGGACCAGAGCGCAGAAAACGTGAGCGAAACTAGTGCTGGGCGCTATGACCAAAAATGTCCTCTGAGTGAGTTCTCGTAGTGTAACAGCGCTTCTGGGGTGTACGTCAGAACGGAGGCGTACGATTGGCCGACGCTGGTCATGTGTGTGATGCTGGCCAATAGTGAGCCTCCGTTCTGACCCCTCCGAGTCCGTCTCGGGTTTTACGGATCCCTGTTCTTCCCACAGATCGTGCTGGTGTTTCCCGGACCGGATGCGATGACGGTGGAGGAATTATGGGAGTATTTTTCAGCCGGTGGAGCGCAGAGATCGAAGAGATTAAAGGCGGCGGCTTCCGAAACTCACACCTGCCCGATCCAGAGAGTGGTTTTCATCGACAGCACCTGGAACCAAACCACCAGAATCATCACAGATGAACGTCTTCAAGGTGCCGGCAGACTCCCTCTCATCTTCAGCGCTTTTCACACTTTAAAGTCAATCATTTTATCCCTTAAAACTCTTTAAAAAATCTGTGGAAAAAAATGTCTTTATGCCTTAAAATATCTTTAATGTAACTCGACACCCTTGCCTCATTTAGTATGCGTGGTTCTATGAATATGCAAATGAGCCCCGCCTCCACTCACTCACTCACTCAGAGATCCACTGGTTGACGATCACACGTTGATCTGATTGGTTACAAGGTAGTGTGTGACGTCAGAAACACCAGCGATTTCACACCGTGTTTTTAATAATTGTTATTAATGCGGTGTTTTTAATATGCTTTGAGACAAACTTGGTGTAAATTCATATTAAAACACGGTTTGAAATCGCTCACACACTACCTTGTAACCAATCAGATCAACGTGTGATCGTCAACCAGTGGATCTCTGATTGAGCGAGTGAGTGGAGGCGGGGCTCATTTGCATATTAATAGAACTGTGTAACCAATCAGATCAACATGTGATCGTCAACCAGTGGATCTCTGAGTGAGTGAGTGAGTGGAGGCGGGGCTCATTTTCATATTCATAGAACCGCGCATACTAAATGAGGCAAGGGTGTCGAGTTACATTCAAGATATTTTAAGACATGAAGAATATTTTTCAAGGAATTTTTTTTTAATTTTGGTGATCAGATTAGTTTTTAAGGGATAAAATTATTGACTACAGCCGGACTTTAAAGAATAGTAGAATTCATTGTACTTTTATTATGTACTTCTAAATTGCAAGTGTGAAACGTTCCTTCACCCGAGGTTAAAAGAAGGGTTTAAGAAAATCCCTTTAGTGTGTGTGTGCGTGTGTGTGTCTCAGACGTGACGTTATTGACGTTGTTTCCCTGCAGCTTTACCACACGTGGAGCTCAAGAGCAGAAGAACCTGTTTTTGGCGGCATCAGAAGGGCAGTCCGGACACATACCTGGCCACGATCGAGGCCGTTTACTACTTCCTGAAGGACCTGCACAGCCACTACTTCTCCGCGTACACGGGGGAATACGACAACCTGCTGTTCTTCTTCTCATTCCTGCATAAACTCATCAATAAAGCCAAACAGGCTGCTGGGAAAGTGTGACACAAACAAACAATAACTATTATTTTCGTCTCAGTGAGATTTAAATTTTTTTTTTTTTACAAGTCGCCGCACGCACATTCCCAGAAAGGCTGAAACATTCACTGATTGGATTTCTAAGGCACTTCAATGAGCATTTGACAATAAATGATTTCTTGCCCTGTTAGTACAAGGCTTCTCTTATTCTGGCCAGTCGCGGGTCTTCCTGGCGTCTCCCAGGAGCATGGAGGAGTTGGGCTTGTAGAGAATGGGGTTATCGACCGCAGCGTATCCCACACTGAAAGTGCTCTTCATCACGATCACCTGCACACACACACACACGCGCTTAGGCCATGTCCACACTAAAGCTACGTTCACACTACAAGTGACTGTCGCTGCTGGTCGCCAGCGGCTGGCGGTGCGGTCGCTAGTGGGCGTTCCCGCTACTGGTTGCCTAGTAATGTTTGTGAGTGACATTCACGGATGTTTCTCCATGTTGTCGACAACAAATCCGTTTTCTCTCCACTACAAACTAACATTTTGGAAGGAAAATTCTAAATATAAATGTAATCAGTATAACATGCATAATATTAAAGATGTACGAGAAACTGTGAGTGCTTTTTGCCATCGCGGCTATTTAACTGCAGCAAACGGGCAAACACCGTCTATATGTGTTCACGAAACCAGTCCGGCTCTGAGTCAGAACTGTGAACACACTGTATGCACACGGAGATACATCACAGCTTACAGCACAGTTTCTGACGGCTAATATTAGCTTCTTGCTCAGCTCGCCTCTGTCAGAGAGTGACGGATGATCGCGCGCTCCACTGACTTCACTCCTATTGGTTGTCGCTCCCGAAAGTCGCTCTGCATTTGCATAAAGTTAAACACATCTCAACTTTGTCGCGTCGCCAGACACGCCCCATCCGGTCGCCAACGGCCGCGATCGCGCGCGTCGCCGGAAAACGCCCGCTCCCCATTGAAATGAATGCTAACATGTCGCTTTGTCGCTTGTAGTGTGAATGCACCTTAAGGGTACGTTTACACGACAACAATATGCTTAAAACATTTTAAAAGTTTTCCCACATACAGACGACACCATTCACACAGCTTTACGACTGAAACCGCTGTATTCTGCTGCCAGGCCAGTAGATGGCGATGAAACGCTATAGACTGAACACGTAATAAGCATGTGCGTGACGCCATCGTCTTCAGAGATTCATGTTTTTATTGTTTACACGGAGACCGTTTTCAAAAACTTGTAACACGTTTTCAAAAGTTTGTGTTTTCAGGCGCCCGAACCGCTGTTGTCAGGCCAACGAACGGCCAAAACACAAAAAAAGATTTGCGTTTTTAGTTGAAAGCGGTGTCGTGTAAACAACCCCTAATACGCTTTCGCTTGAAAACGCATCTTTTTGCCTGAGACGGCGTTTTTATTAATGAAAACAAACCTTTTTGAAAACACCGGTTTCGTGTTCGTGTGACGGTCAAAACGGAGGTATTTAAAAACGATGAGATAAGTTTAGTCATGTGACGCATATTGTACCAATTCATGTCCATACTGGTATTGTGCCTGTTATGTGCGATTCGGTTTCACTCTGAAACTGCACAACTTTAGTTTCAATCGGACTGAATTCATTGGTGAATCTGAATATAGTGTTTACATGGCCGCTGGACATGTGATCGGGTTGATGTGTGCGTTTATATGTCACAAGATTCAATTTGAATATATTTTTTGCCGTGCACACTGCAGGAAAATACAGTTTCTCGATGTTTGCACATAATAACCTTTCTCATACATTGGTTCTTTATTTGTTTTAAACAGCAGACTTAATATTTATCCATTTCTGGTCATAATTTGGAGACAATGAGCGTATGAACCGTTTATATTGATCGCGCAGTAAAACTGTCCAAACCCAGTGGTGTGTGTGAGAGTCTGCAGCGAGCACTGGTGGCCGTTGTCCTGCTGCACTTCACACACGCGGAGGAAGAGGATTATAGAGGACGACACACTCGCTTACACCACACTTTATTCATCAGGAGAACAGCTCGTTCTCACGTCACACGTCATTGCGCTATTTCTACGTCATTGCACTATTTCTACGTCATTGCACTATTTCTACGTCATTGCGCTATTTCTACGTCATTGCGCTATTTCTACGTCATTGCACTATTTCTACGTCATTGCGCTATTTCTACGTCATTGCGCTATTTCTACGTCATTGCGCTATTTCTACGTCATTGCGCTATTTCTACGTCATTTCGCTATTTCTACGTCATTTCGCTATTTCTACGTCATTGCGCTATTTCTACATCATTGCGCTATTTCTCCGTCATTGCGCTATTCGTACGTCATTGCGCTATTTCTACGTCATTGTGCTATTTCTACATCATTGCGCTATTTCTACGTCATTGCTCTATTCCTACGTCATTGTTCTATTCCTACATCATTGCGCTATTTCTACGTCATTGTTCTATTCCTACGTCATTGTTCTATTTCTACGTTATTGTGCAATTTCTACGTCATTGCGCTATTTCTACGTCATTGCACTATTTCTAAGTCATTGCGCTATTTCTACGTCATTGCTCTATTCCTACGTCATTGTGCTATTTCTACGTCATTGCTCTATTCCTACGTCATTGCTCTATTCCTACGTCATTGTTCTATTCCTACATCATTGCGCTATTTCTACGTCATTGTTCTATTCCTACGTCATTGTTCTATTTCTACGTTATTGTGCTATTTCTACGTCATTGCGCTATTTCTACGTCATTGCACTATTTCTAAGTCATTGCGCTATTTCTACGTCATTGCTCTATTCTTACGTCATTGCGCTATTCCTACGTCATTGCGCTATTTCTACGTCATTGTGCTATTTCTACGTCATTGCTCTATTCCTACGTCATTGTTCTATTTCATTGCCCTATTTCTACGCCATTGCGCTATTTCTATGTCATTGTTCTATTCCTATGTCATTGCGCTATTTCTACGTCATTGTTCTATTCCTATGTCATTGCGCTATTTCTACGCCATTGCGCTATTTCTACGTCATTGCGCTATTTCTACGTCATTGTTCTATTCCTATGTCATTGTTCTATTCCTACGTCATTGCGCTATTTCTACGCTATTGCGCTATTTCTATGTCTTTGCGCTATTTCTAAGACATTGCGCTATTTCTACGTCATTGCTCTATTCCTACGTCATTGCGCTATTCTTACGTCATTGCGCTATTTCTACGTCATTGTGCTATTTTTACGTCATTGCTCTATTCCTACGTCATTGTTCTATTTCATTGCCCTATTTCTACGCCATTGCGCTATTTCTATGTCATTGTTCTATTCCTACGTCATTGCGCTATTTCTACGCCATTGCGCTATTTCTACGTCATTGTTCTATTCCTACGTCATTGCGCTATTTTTACGCCATTGCGCTATTTCTACGTCATTGTTCTATTCTTACGTCATTGCGCTATTTCTACATCATTGTTCTATTCCTACGTCATTGTTCTATTCCTACGTCATTACGCTATTTCTACGCCATTGCGCTATTTCTACGTCATTGCGCCATTCCTACGTCATTGCGCCATTTCAACGTCATTGCGCCATTTCAACGTCATTGCGCCATTTCTACATCATTGCGCCATTTCTACGTCATTGTTCTATTTCTACGTCATTGTTCTATTCCTACGTCATTGCGCTATTTCTACGCCATTGCGCTATTTCTATGTCATTGCGCTATTCCTACGTCATTGCGCCATTTCAACGTCATTGCGCCATTTCTACGTCATTGCGCCATTTCTACGTCATTGCGGTATTTCTACGTCATTACGCTATTTTTACGTCATTGCGGTATTTCTACATCATTGCGCTATTTTTACGTCAGTGCGCTATTTCTACGTCATTGCACATTGCAGTCCTTTCAGTTTCGGTTTTCAATCCGATCAAGTGTTTACATGTTTTCTCGATCAGATTAGAAAATGAATAAACCCCCCTTTTAATTCGATCGGATCAATTAAGATGTTTTACATGAAGGCTTTTCAGTCCGATTGAGCCGTCAGTCTTTATTATTTGGTTGCATGTAAACGTAGCCAGTGTGGATGAGAAACTTTAGGAAACCGCTAGTGTGGACATTTTGTGTTTTCATGGGTAGATGTAGGCCTTATTCACACGGCTGTTCAGTCTGTGTATCATCAATAATCAATAATCACCTGCTTTGACTTCCACACCTCCAGCACCGGCATCCCAGCGACTATAAAGTTCAGATCTTCCTGCGCTGCGGAGTTGACGGTGTCATTGGCTCCGATCACGAGCGTCGGGTCGGTTTCTGCGCGCACACACACACACACACACACACACACACACACACACACACACACACACACACACAGAAGAACAATCAGACGGTGGTTCTCATGCGATGCGATCAGGTTTCTCCCTCGCTCTACATGCTTATCTGCGCCGGCTAAATAAAAACACGTGCTGCCCTCCGACTCTGACCGAGAGACGCCACTTGCGGCAACTCAAGGTTGCATGTCTAGGAACAATTACATAATCAAAATGAATTATTACAAAGATCAGACTCCACATGTGTCCCGACCGCTGCCAAAGTCTGTGGATCATCGGCTCATCCGTCTGTTCCGGACAGATACGAGACGAGGTTCACACCGCATGCAAACAACCCCCGGCGGCACAGGCAGACAAATGAACTTTGGCTATTTAACATAACATTATTACTATATATTTATATATATTTTTTCAACATTATTACTATATATATCTTTTTTTTCAACATTATGACTATATATATATATATTTATTTATTTATTTTAACATTATGACTATATATATATATATTTTTTTTACATTATGACTATATATATATATATATATATATATATATATAAAAAAAAATAAAGAAATTAATACTTTCATTCAGCAAGGACGCATGAAATTGATCAAAAGTGACATTTATAATGTTACAAAAGATTCTATTTGAATAAATGCTGTTCTTTTGAACTTTTTATTCATCTAGAATCCTGAAAAATAAAATGTATGATGGTTTACACAGAAGTCTGAAGCAGAACAACTGTTTTCAACACTGATAATAATCATAAATGTTTCTTGAGCATCAGATCATCATATTATACTGATTTCTGGAGGATCATGTGACACTGAAGACTGGAGTAATGATGATAAATTCAGCTTTGATCACAGGAATAAATTACACTTTACTGTATATTCACATAGAAAACTGATGATTTACATTATAATAATATTTTGTGATTTTTACTGTATTTTTGATTAAATAAATTCAAATTTGATCACAGAAATAAATTATATTTTACTACATATTGACATAGAAAATTGCCATTTTAAATTCTAATAATATTTTGTGATTTTTACTGTATTTTTAATTAAGTAAATTCAGGTTTTATCACAGGAATAAATTAAAATGTTCAATATATTCACATAAAAAACAGCCATTTTACATTGTAATAATATGTCACATTTTTTATCAAATAAATGTAGTGAGCTTGGTGAGCAGAAGAGACTCTTTCACAAATATTAAAAGTCTTATCAACCCAACACTAGTGTAGATAAATACTAATGGTGATTTAAGATGATTTGAATTATTAGGCACAATAAAAATTTTAAGTATTTAACCCCTTAATTGACACATTTGATTACTGTAAATAAACGGAGGGAAACTAATCAGCTATTAAATCTGCTATTAAATTCTAGGGACAAGTGTTGCAAATTACACACTCACAAGATCCTCAACTACTGCAATTCAACAATTCATTATCACCTGTTACTCTTGTGGTGTTCCCGGTCAAAAATTACCGGCCTACAAAAAATAGCTTATAAATAATTTGTTATGCTATAGTAATCACCCAATATTGGATTCAACTTCTTCTCTTTCAATTAGGACTGGTTTTATATTTCTATTTGCATCTGATTAATCATAGGCCTCATTAATCTGAGATAGGCATCTCATTTTTCGAGTATGCATTAAGTAATGCATTATTTATGAATAATTTTGGAAATATTAAATTAAATATGAAAAAGAATTGCACTGTTGATCACACTAGTCTACTTTAATGTTTCACAAGGAAGTTTATTTTGAAAAACTTTTTTTTTTTTCTTCAATATTTTCATTTTGTTTTTCTGCACAAATATTGAAACATTCTTAAATCAAGATACAGAGAAGCAGAACGACTGAAGACATTACGTCTTGCTTTCTGAAAACTTGCTCAAAATGAAGTTTCTGCTTGAAACAAGAACAAATATCTGCCAATGAGGTCAGAAATATAATCTTAATTCAGAAGGAAAACGATTATACATTTATAGTCCATGATATGTGTTCTAGTTTTAAGCGAATAAATGATGCATTTTTTTAATGCATTTTGCTTTAATAATGTTTATTTGTACTGGAAAACAAGACAGAAATACTAAGAAAGATTGTTGTTGTTTTTTGCATAATGATTAACTATAATTATAATAAGTGCATGTTGTTAATTAATACTACTCATAGCTTTATGAGTATAAATCCAGTCTAACACGGACACCTGAAAGTAAAGCGTGCCCGTTTATTCCTCCAGCTGTAAACTCTTCTCCTCCACCATCTGCCATGTAAATACTCGGAGAATGTTTTACACTTTCCCTCTTTATTTACAGAAAGCCTGCGTCTTTACCAGCGTCTTTTTATTAGACACAGATGTGTTTGGTCTCCTTTTTAACAGAATTACGCTGCTGACCTGCCAAGTATTCAGGACATTAAAAACATTGGATGTGTGAGAGTTCAGCATGAGATTATTTTGATGTTCTCGCTGATTTAAGAGTTCACGAGAGTCGAGCGTCTGACCTCACAGTTTTGCCCTGTTCCTTCAACATCTTCACCATATCAGCGGCGGTGGGATAGTGAGCCTTGGCCACGCACAAACCCCCTGTCCGAGGGAAAACACACACACACACACACACACACACACACACAGTTTAGACATCAGAAAAGAATTGGAAGCTTAAAAGAGTCTCGATGGATTAGAAATAGTGCATAGAATGGCCGCTAATGGAGTCTAATGAGCCTCTCCAACTGTCAACATTTGAATTTTGTCAGTTGAAGTTTGAACAGTCCTGGCTCATTTGAACATTCCGCAATGAAAGTCAATGGGATTTTTCCAAGTTTTAGTCGTCATTTTTAGGGAAACCGTAAGTCCGATCAGTTAGAAAAGATATAGCACACCGAGTCAGAACAGAGCGAGTGTCTGAGCCGAGTTTGGAGTATGTGGAGTTAAAGCTCTAGGAGGAGATAGAGTTGTAAATTTCTGAGTAAGAAGAACCTGGGCCGCGCACAAACCCCAGCCTGACCGAGAAAACACACACACACACACACACACACACACACAGTTTAGACATCAGAAAAGAAGTAATATTCAACAATGGTCCGCACCAACTATAGTAAGTTCTTATGTATAGGCATATTTGTTTTTCTTTTAACTCACAAAACGGATTCATAAGAGCGTTATATTGTCAACAATATTGTTAAAGGGATAGTTCTCTTTGAAATTAAATTTTGGTATGTTTTAGCTCACCTCAAGGGCATTCAAGATGTAGGTGTCTTTGTTTCCTCGAGCTTTGTTTCAAAAAACCGCCCACAAAACCTCTCACAATACAACTTTAACATAGTAGGATGTCCTGTTACTTTATCCTCTACAGTAAAAGACCTGGGTTGTCATACTAGACTGCGACCTGTCTTTTAAAAATCATATTTCATGTTACAAAAACTGCATTTTTCCACCTTAGAAACATTGCTAAGCTACGTAATATGCTATCAGTTTCTGATGCAGAAAAGTTAGTTCATGCATTCATGACCTCGAGACTAGATTACTGTAATGCTTTATTAGCTGGTTGTCCTGCATCCTCCGTAAACAAGCTACAGTTAGTCCAAAATGCAGCCGCTAGAGTTCTTACTAGGTCAAGAAAATATGATCATATAACACCAATTTTATCATCTCTACACTGGTTACCTATTAAGTTCCGTATCAACTACAAAGTATTGTTACTGACCTATAAAGCCCTAAATGGTTTAGCTCCTGTGTATTTAAGAGATCTTCTATCGCCATATAATCCATCGCGCTCTTTAAGATCGCTAAATTCAAGGCTTTTGGTTATACCTAGGATATCTAAGTCCACCAAAGGAGGGAGAGCATTCTCACATTTAGCTCCAAAACTCTGGAATAGCCTTCCTGATACTGTTCGTTGCTCAAACTCGCTCTCCCAGTTCAAAACTAGACTAAAGACGCATCTCTTCAGCCAGGCATTCATATAAATGTTTTAATCTTACAGTTAAATCCGGCCTCTAGTTCATAACCGCCAGAGGAGAACTGGCCCCCGACTGAGCCTGGGTTCTCCCAAGGTTTTTTTTCTCCATTGGGTCACCTGATGGAGTTTTAGGTCACAATTAGGTCACCTGATGGAGTTTTAGGTCACCATTGGGTCACCTGATGGAGTTTTAGGTCACCATTGGGTCACCTGATGGAGTTTTAGGTCACCATTGGGTCACCTGATGGAGTTTTAGTTCACCATTGGGTCACCTGATGGAGTTTTAGGTCACCATTGGGTCACCTGATGGAGTTTTAGGTCACCATTGGGTCACCTGATGGAGTTTTAGTTCACCATTGGGTCACCTGATGGAGTTTTAGGTCACCATTGGGTCACCTGATGGAGTTTTAGGTCACCATTAGGTCACCTGATGGAGTTTTAGGTCACCATTGGGTCACCTGATGGAGTTTTAGGTCACCATTAGGTCACCTGATGGAGTTTTAGGTCACCATTGGGTCACCTGATGGAGTTTTAGGTCACCATTAGGTCACCTGATGGAGTTTTAGGTCACCATTAGGTCACCTGATGGAGTTTTAGGTCACCATTAGGTCACCTGATGGAGTTTTAGGTCACCATTGGGTCACCTGATGGAGTTTTAGGTCACCATTGGGTCACCTGATGGAGTTTTAGGTCACCATTGGGTCACCTGATGGAGTTTTAGGTCACCATTGGGTCACCTGATGGAGTTTTAGTTCACCATTGGGTCACCTGATGGAGTTTTAGTTCACCATTGGGTCACCTGATGGAGTTTTAGTTCACCATTGGGTCACCTGATGGAGTTTTAGGTCACCATTGGGTCACCTGATGGAGTTTTAGTTCACCATTGGGTCACCTGATGGAGTTTTAGGTCACCATTAGGTCACCTGATGGAGTTTTTGGTCACCATTGGGTCACCTGATGGAGTTTTAGTTCACCATTGGGTCACCTGATGGAGTTTTAGGTCACCATTAGGTCACCTGATGGAGTTTTTGTTCACCATTGGGTCACCTGATGGAGTTTTAGGTCACCATTGGGTCACCTGATGGAGTTTTAGTTCACCATTAGGTCACCTGATGGAGTTTTAGTTCACCATTAGGTCACCTGATGGAGTTTTAGGTCACCATTAGGTCACCTGATGGAGTTTTTGTTCACCATTGGGTCACCTGATGGAGTTTTAGGTCACCATTGGGTCACCTGATGGAGTTTTAGTTCACCATTGGGTCACCTGATGGAGTTTTAGTTCACCATTGGGTCACCTGATGGAGTTTTAGGTCACCATTGGGTCACCTGATGGAGTTTTAGTTCACCATTGGGTCACCTGATGGAGTTTTAGGTCACCATTGGGTCACCTGATGGAGTTTTAGGTCACCATTGGGTCACCTGATGGAGTTTTAGTTTACCATTGGGTCACCTGATGGAGTTTTAGGTCACCATTAGGTCACCTGATGGAGTTTTAGTTCACCATTGGGTCACCTGATGGAGTTTTAGGTCACCATTGGGTCACCTGATGGAGTTTTAGGTCACCATTGGGTCACCTGATGGAGTTTTAGTTCACCATTAGGTCACCTGATGGAGTTTTAGGTCACCATTAGGTCACCTGATGGAGTTTTAGGTCACCATTGGGTCACCTGATGGAGTTTTAGGTCACCATTAGGTCACCTGATGGAGTTTTAGGTCACCATTGGGTCACCTGATGGAGTTTTAGGTCACCATTAGGTCACCTGATGGAGTTTTTCGTTTCCTTGCCACTGTTGCCTTTGGCTTGCTCAGTTGGGGATATTCAATTTAATGAATCAATCAATATTACTATTGATTAGCATTACCAAACATGGACGTTTTATTATTATTTTAATTTAATACTGTGAAGCTGCTTTGATACAATCTGTATTGTGAAAAGCGCTATACAAATATTCTTGACTTGACTTGACTTGACTTGACTTGACTTTCCGCAGTAGATTCAATTTTGATATTTTTAGGCAAACCGTTCTTGTCTGACAGTAAAATCATGCAGGTCTACGGTCACTGTTTCAAAGAGCATACAGAGTCCAGATTAAAACAATTCCCCATCGTCCAATTAATACAGACTTGGCTGTGTATAAGAGGTAAAAACGATAAAAATAGGGGATCGTGTCTTAGGCCATCAATGTGTACTTACGATGGGGAATTGTTTTAATCTGGACTCTGTGTGCTCTTTGAAACAGTGACCGCAGATCTGCATGATTTTACTGTCAGACAAGAACGGTTTGCCTAAAAATATCAAAATTGAATCTACTGCGGAAACAAAGACACCGACATCTTGGATGCCCTTCAGGTAAGATAAAACACACCAACATTTAATTTCAAAGTGAACTATCCCTTTAAGGCCGTAATGTCGTCCAAACTAAATCTCACTGAAAGCTTATTTTCTGAGACATCAACCTAACATTTGAAACACAACTTGTTCAGATTTTTTGGCTTTGATTTTTTTGCATTTTTAGAGTTCACCAGGTTTTGAAAATAAATATTTTATATGAAATATAAATAATTAAATGTTTTACATTGTACATTTTCATAAACTCAAACTTCTATAACTTTTTTTCTATTTAACTTTCTTAATTTATTTCACTTCTACACAAATCTGCCAAATGT